>JANSTV010056192.1:738-12897 GCA_027564135.1 Lestremia cinerea | reverse complement strand
AAATTCAATCCGGCCGAATTGGAGGAAATGGAGCCAACAATTAGCACCATCAACAACAGTCAATCGACAACGTCACTGGTCGATAATCACAAGCATCAGCAAATGTCACCGATATCTTCGTCGTCTGGCTCGTCATCATCATCGCTGTCCGCCTCGATAGTGGCATCGTCCAAAGTGTCGATGCCGATGGGCACATGGTCGATGACCGATAAACGTGCAGACACTTCGGAAATCCATAAAATGGTTGTGACCACTGCGATGCTATCGTCCACGTCGTCATCACCATCCATGAACACCCTCTCAACCGCCTTGTCACCGTCAATGTCGATATTAGCACAAGAAGAAAATGGATCTCAACCGCAACAAATCATCATTCACAATCCGTACAGTCAGAGCGGCAACAGTGTTGCACACAATCGTTACGTTGTCACATCGTCCCCGGCAACTGGCGGCGAGACAATTGCCATGGGCATTGCGTCCAATCCGCAACCATACGCTTTCGGCAGTTATGCATCGACCGGAAATGGCAATGCGATTTCACATCGGACGACAGCCGGATCATATGTGTTGACCACGCAAACGTCGAGTGCCCTCCAGAAGACGGTCGTGAAAGACGAACGCACAGACACATCGCCGCCGGTTCAGCAGCAACAGATCGTCTTATTGACCACCGCACCGGCACCGACTCAAAGTGTGGCGGTGAGCAGCGAGGATAGTTTGGATTTGAACGAGTGGTGCAATCATCGGGTGCTGGCCAAACAGCCAGACTGTTATGTGCCCGGTGTCATTCGACGAGTCTCCTCCGAGAGTAACATCATCGTTGAGTTGGAGCATCCCGAAGGCACCAGTCAGATCTACTACGATGTGTTTGGTGCTGGACGATTTCATGTCATCAGCGATGCCAGTCCTTCGTGGACGGATGTCACGGCCGGAGCCCGAGTCTGCATCCGAGTGATGTTGCCCAATCGGCCAGGCTATGTGTTCGTTGAGGGCGTTGTCTTGCACATTTACAACGACACAAAGCAGTTTTCGGTGCAAGTGTTCAACGACAGTGGTGGCGGTGGCTCGGTGAAGACCGTCAAACGTGGTCAGATTCGCTTGTTTCGGCCGCCGTGGTGGGACGAATTGAATGACGTGGGCGAAGCACCTGCTCGACTTCCAAAGGCATCAAACTTCCCTTCGGCACCGCATTTGAATCCCTTCAACAGCAACGGCAATGCCAGCGTTGCTCCGGGAACAGCCTTCACGCTGGTCAATGCAACGGTCACACCGTCCGCATCCAAGAAAATGTTCTCCAACAACGGCTCAGCCAACGAAACAACGGCCATCATGTACAGCAACAGTCGCCCGGTGATGAGTTCGGCGGGCAACAATGCCAACGGTAATCGCTTAAAATTCGTTTCACGCACCGAACAAACGGCACCGCTTCAATTGCATCACGTACTTCCAACACTGCAACCGACCGAGGAGTACTATCGCTCGGCGGCCACATCACCATTTCATGGAGCCACACAATCGAGTCCAATCCATGACAATTCACAAATAACCGACGCAGAGGCGATGCAACGTCAACCGACGACGGTGACCAATCAGATTCCGGAGATCATTGTGTCGCAGCAGGCACCTGGAGCCACCATTCTGGCAACGCCGGTATCCACAGCACACGCGGTTCCAACGTTGACCCAGGAGGAGATCCGACGGGTTCAACAGCAACCGTCCGGCTCGCAGCCACCACAACCGCCGCAACGGCAATACGATGACTACGAGAGTGATGACGAGCTGCGTCGTGAGGACATCTCGTTCACCATCGACGGAGAGAAGTTGTCGGGGAGTAGCAAACGCAGCAGCGTGCAAAGTCGAGGAAGTACCTCCAGTCTACTGGACCAACGGCTCACGCCGAGATCTCATCCGGCCACTCCTCGATCCCAGGCGGCCACTCCGCACCGTTTCAAAAAGGGTGATGTTGTTCAGTCGGAAACGGGCGTTCGCAAGAAGTTTAATGGCAAACAGTGGCGTCGATTGTGCTCGAATCCGTCGTGTACGAAGGAATCGCAACGACGAGGATTCTGCTCGCGTCATTTGAATCAACGCGGCAACGCATTGCGTTCATCAACCGGACCAACGCATTTCCCCAGTCGTTCAAGTTCCAACACTCAAGTCGATGAGGAGACGTCACGCGACTCGGAAACCTCACCCAACTATAGAGTGAGGGAGGCTGGGCGATTCGATCAGGAGGAGACCGATGTGGCGAACATGCTGGGTTTGTTTATTTGAATTCCTTCCGATGGCTCAGGTCAATAATCTTGCTCTTCTCTTTCCACAGTTTCCCTGAGTAGCTCACGCTCGGCCACTCCGTCGTTTTCGTCACCGACCAACCACGGAACGTCACCAATGAACGTGAATCAGTCTCCGGTTACGGTGGGCAATCGTCAGAATATGTTTATGCCGATTGGTAGTCCAGCGGCTCCGTCGGATCCATCCAAGTGGAAGGCAAACAGCACAACGCCTAGTCCAATATCGTACGGCATAAGTTCGGGTCAAGTGATAAGACCCGAGTTGGTGCGACCCGCCAACCACTCGCAGCACTCTCAGCCGCAACAGCAGCCACCTCCGCCACCTCAGCAACAACCATTGCTGCCTCCACCGCAGCAGGGTAGCATCCCCAAGTCGTGTCCTGTGTCCGTGGTCGCTGTGCCAGTTGTTGCGTCACCATCACAAACGACCAGCGTCATCCGAATTTCGCCAGCCTCATCGAACGCCGCTGTCGCCAGCTACCAGTCATTTCACCCGGTTGTGATTGACGGATCTCAAATTGTGGCCCCTGGCACCGTCATGGTCACCTCAGCGCCAGTACAAATGGCACCCACAAACATCAATGTCAACGAACAACCCCAATCCCAGCAGCAACAGCAGCAACAACAACAACAACAACAACAGCGGTCCATTCCAAAAAACGGATTTAATTCGGGGTCTGTTTTTCAGTGGCACACCCTGTTGCCAGTGATTAACCCCCCGGTGAAAATAACACAAAAACCCATACAAATGACAGCATCACCAGCGGTCGGCATCAAAAGCGAACCGCAACAACACCAAACCGATGATGACTTCGACGGTGAGTGCGCACCCAAGCACCGAAGATATCATCCACTGACGGTTCATTCATTTGCAGATGAGCAAGGTGACGATGATGTATTTGAATCAACGACATCCGAACCGTCAACGCCGATGAAACAGCAGCAGTTTTTTCAACCGCCCGCCCAACAACCACCCATATCGATATCAAGTGGCCCGTTGATCAACCACACATCGTCGATGCAATCGAACGCATCGTCGGCGCAGAATTTTTTTCAGTCGCAACGAAACGACACCGAAGCAATGAGCAACGGCTCCGCTGAAATGATGGACACAAGTGAGGGAGTCAGCAAAGAACAAACCGCCGCCAATTTGACAACGAGTGGCAAAGGGAAAGCGGCCGGAAATATGGTGGTCGGGAATGTCATGATTCAAAACAGTCCGGCGGCGCTGAAGAGTTCTGCCGAGCTGTTGTCAGCCTCGAAGCGTCGAACGCAGTCATGCAGTGCCGCCTTGCAGCAAGTGATTGCCGGCGGAGTTGCCGTCGGTCCAATTGCAGCCATCACTCCGACAGCTTCCACACCAAAAGATCCGCAGAGTCCAGCGACCAGCAAGAAAGAGACAAAAATCCGGCGGCCGATGAACGCATTCATGATTTTCTCGAAGAGACATCGAGCGATGGTCCATCAGAAGCATCCGAATCAAGACAACCGCACGGTCAGCAAGATCTTGGGCGAATGGTGGTACGCGCTGAAGCCAGAAGAGAAGAATCAGTACCATGAGCTCGCCAGCGAGGTGAAGGAGGCCCATTTCCGGACGTATCCCGAGTGGAAATGGTGCTCCAAGGACCGACGGAAATCATCGAGTTCCAGCAAAGATGTTCGAGGACGCCACGACTCGTTGGATGGATTGGAAGAAGTGAGTCCTACAACGCCCAACGATGCTGCTGCCAATGGCGAGAATCTTCCAATATCGATCGCCTCGTTCAACAGCACCATCGAGGATGGTGAATCGAATAGTATTTTGCAATCGCCACGACATGCCTCCAAGCCCGAGGCCATCGAGCCGCACAGTTTTGGTGAGTTACCTCGTCTCAGTCTCAACTCTACCGCAATACTAACGGATGAACCCCCTTCTCCCACAGCCATTCCCGTATCGAACTACGAGCCAATCAGCAAGCTGCCATCCAAAGACTCCTTGCAAGCGGCCACCGCAGCCGGAATGGACCAACAAGACGAGCCAATGTCTGACGACGAACAAGTAAGCATCCCCTCCCTCTCCCGCCAAGACCCTGGAATCAACTTGTTGCTTCCTTCCGCAGATGGTGATCGCCGAGGACAATTCCACGATCGAAACGAGCGAAATCGACTTGAAATGCGCCGAAAAAGTGACCGATTCGGATGTTGAGGAGCCGATCGATGTTGATGATTCCCAAAAACGTGATACGAATGCCAATGAGGGTGGCGATGATGCAACATCGGATGCCAAAACATCAACATCGGCCGCTGCATTGTCAACATTCAAACCGAAAGCGATCAAAGCTCAACGGAAAAACATCGACAATAACATTTCGACCTACCAGCAAATCCCAACGTACGCATTTAACAGCCCGAAGAATCCAACCGGGGTGTCGCCATTTCAACCGACAGGTGAGTCAAGCATGCGGTGGAAATCGGAGCCATTGATTGAAAATCAAGACTATTTGACAGGTGGCGCATTCAAAACAATGGCAATCAGCCCGAAAAGCATCAAACCATCGGGAAGCGATTCGAATTCATCCTCAGATTTTGATGCGATCAAACAACAGTTGAAGACGGAGGCGACCACAGCGTCGATATTCACCTTCAATACGATACCATCACCGTCGTCGGGTAAGGATTTTGGGAAGGGCGAAATTCGAGAGGACAGTCGGATACATCCGTATCCGAATCCATCAGCTTACTAGTTCGGAGGAAATTACTGCTATGAACGAATTCGGATACGGATGTATCCGACAGACCTCTTCGGTGAACTCGACAATTCGACAAATTCCTAACCGTTTCCTTCCCATTGCAGCCTCAACATCCGGTCAGCCGTTCATCAGTGGTCAATCGCAGAATTCATCGCAGGAGAATCGAATGAATCCGACAGTGAATGACATAATCCAGATAAACCACTGCACCAACATGTTATCGAACAAAGGTAAAGACCGCTTCCCCCAACTAACCATCTCATTGAATGTCTATACTAACCATTAACTAATTGCAAAAATCTAACTCTGTCATGCTTTCACACACACTCAATATCGCCAACATCAACATCTGTCCATACTAATCTAACTAACTAAATGTTCACCATCACCACCTCATCAATCATGTTGCATGCATGCCATTTTGTCGAATGGATTCGCTCCGATATTCAGATTCGAAACCGCAACGATCATCGACCAGTCCAAAACCGATACAATCATCTGGGCCGATCGCCGCAATGAACACAAATAACAATAATGTCATTGTCTTCGAAACGATCTTCATCGATCCGACCACAGACCGGAAAGAAATGATTTTGACCAATGAAGCTTTGAAAGACAATGGCTTTGTGGTGACGGCCAATTCAAAAGCAGCAAAACTACCGAAAACGGCATACATTTACAGTGCCCCAGTGGCGGCCACTACCGTCACTGGCACAACTGTCACAACGATGGATCAACAATACAATAAAATAGCGCCATCTGTAACCGTTACGGCTACACCGACCGTTACAAAATCACCGCAAATCGCTAGTTTTGCAAAAACACCGGGCATTTTCGTACTAACCCAAGCGTCACTGAGCGACTTATTGAATTCACCTGAATTGAATATTCTAAATAATAATAACAACAATTTGGTTATGCTCGATGACACATCGACATTGACACAATCAACCGCTACAATGGCCAAGCCAACAACAACAACAAATCCAACGAATATTTTAACCAGCGAATTGATTCGCATGACCGACACAAATATCAATCAACAGAAAATCATATTCACAAACAACAATATCGATATAAATAATCATCATCATTATCATCATCATAATTCATCCGAAAGTCCACAATCGATTTCCGCACAAACCGCCATATTGAATTTAAATAATAAACCGTTGCGGGCGAATAGCATTCATTCAAATCAATTAAATCAAACGACTCACACAAATTGCAATCATATTAACCAAAAACCATCAATTTTGATGATTAACCATTCGTCTGCATTGTCGTCATCAGGACGTGTTGATAGTGTAGCGAGCGGAACAGTTACAACAACAGCCGGTTTGGCGTCGGGTACCGCAACAGCAACAGCTACACCGATATTCACCACCAATCAATTGACTGGCGAGAAGCAGATTATGTTTGCGTTGAATAACAATCAACAGGTTTGTTGTTTTTTCTCTCTTTCTATTTTATACATCTCTCTCTCTTTCTATTTTCTAACAACATTTGAATGGAATTTCAGATTGGTCAACAAATGAACATACGAACGCCAGTTTCAGTGCAATATGTCATACAGGGAAAAGGACCAAGTCAAATGATATCGAAGAAGCTTCAATCACAATCAAGTCAACATTTGTCACAATCATCCGAACAATTAGAAATTGCAATCAACTCAAGTAAGTGTTGCAATGTTCCTCTTTGAGATCTCCTTCTAACCTTTCCCCTTTAAAATTGCGTTACAGTCAAGACCGAAGTCCCGGAATCACCTCATCCGAACCACAATCAACATCACCATCAAAATCTGCCAGCCACACCAAAGTCGGTGACTGAGAACAACCATGCGGAGGGTCAGCAAAAGGCGACCAATGGTCAAGCCGACGAGAATGCTGAAGAGGAAAATGAAGCCGAGGAGGCCGGTAGTGATGAACAGAAATTTGTATTAGCTCCCACACCGGCCCAACTGGGACGAGCACCGCTGCAACGACGCCTGGGCAGCTTGGGCGTTCCCGGTCAACTGAATTGCAAATTCGAATTGGATAATATGCTCGATGGTCGTATGAGTGTCTCAATGTTTGACGATCAAGTTATCAAAAGTGAATGTCAAACGACAACAACGCCAAGCCATCAAATAATCAACATCACCACGTCAATGCCATCTGCGTTGCCAACCCCCAATTCGGCTGCCATAGACGATATCCAAAGTCAATTATCACCGTCGTTGATGAAAAAACCCATTTTCAAAAAGAATAAAGGAGAAGATTTGAACAAGTAAGTCGGTGGCGATACAGAACGGCAGTGCAGAAAGTCTTATTGGAATTTATATTTTCGTTTGTCTTTTTTTCGAAATTACAGTGTTTTACGTCAAGTGGATTTTGAAAAGAAATTTCATACATTGCCACAATTCAATCCAGGTGATTGTCAATCACCCAGTGCTATATCAGTGCCATCATCGCCACGCGTATTTACACAAAATTATCGAAAGAAATCGCAACAGCATCAAACACCCCAGTTGCATCATCCGCAACCTCCACCGCAACCTCAACCACCACAATCGGCTAAGCATTTTGAGGAGGAGCAACCGCCGAGCAGTGCAATGTCCATGTCAGGCATGTCAACCGCCACCCCTGCCACTGCAACGCCAGTGTGTGGGGGCAATGTGGTTGGGCATCGGTTCTTTGGGCCGGATTTCAATATTGAACAACTACGAGGTACGTTCACTTTGAGCAAAGCTCGAATATTTGAGGGGTTCAACTCCTTGAACCAGGCCCGGACCCCTCCCAGACAGACCTTGCCATTGATTCCTTTGCGAAAATCCACAGAGTTGACCACCGATGGAGAGCGATCACCGCGAACACCCCGCACCCCAATGCAAAGTGCCACCCAAGTGCCCAATTCATCGAGCGCATCCCGTGGTGCACCAGCCAATCCAGATGTCGCTTCCGAGAAAGGCCATCGAAAGACATTGGAGCAACGGCGACAATTGGTCATGGAGCTGTTCAACACCTGCGGCATGTTCCCCAGTTCAAAAGACACGAATGAATTCCAGGTAAGTTCTACCCAGCTTCCGCTCAACCCCGCAAGGATTGACTAACCGCTTCCACCCTCCAGATGAAACACAGCGACATTTTCCCGAATAAGCAAAGCTTACAGTTGAAAATTCGCGAGGTGCGACAGAAATCGATGAGCCAATCCGGATTCACGCCCACACCTGGGCCCATGACGCCAAGCGAATGCGGCACAGGGGCTGGCTCGGCAATAATTCAAAGCGCAACAGGTGAGTCGGAAACGCCTCTAGTCAGCCATCATTGTCAGTCTCCTTAAGGGCGCCCACTTTTTCTGTCCTCTCAGGTGATCAACCGAAACAGTCCCAATTACTACAAAGCCACCCTAATCAACAGTAAATCCACGGACTGCTGATGATGTGATGATGATGAACACATTTAGATGAATTTAATCAATTTGCAATAAAGTAAATACAAACAACAACAAAACCAACAACAAATGAATTACGGAAAACAAAAAAGAAAATGTTATATTTACTCGTGCTCGAATCGCATGGACAACTTTTATATAAAATAATTATTCATAAATGAACTGAAATTTGGAGATAACAAATCTATATCTATTCTACAAGCAAGTTAAATCTATTGAAAAGAAATTCAATATAAAATAATAAAATATTCAATGAAAACAACAAAATAAAACAAACAAAAAAAAAACACACAAAAAAAAGAAATCATTTGAAAAGCAGGTATTCGAAAATAAACTAAAGAGTAAATAAATAAACGAGGAAATATTCAGTAAATATATGCAAAAAACAAATCGGATATATTTTAAGAAAAAATGAACCCAGAAGAAAAGATTCAGAAAAAATGCAAAAAAAAAAAATTAACAAAAAGTGGAAATTAAAAAAAAATTAAATGAATTTTATGTTAATTGTTTACAAATACAGCAAGAAAAAAAAACATGAAATAGTTGTGCGCCACCTTCGAAGACCCCACCCCGTCCTGTCTCCTCTCTCGCAAGCACACCACAAGCCAGGCACCGCCCAACAGACGCCAGCTCCGAATGGGGATTTCCGATCCTCGGTCCGGCGCTGCTCTGCTGCACTACATACAATTCTAAACAACAACAAAATCATTAAAAATTAAACAACAATACTAATCTGTCAAACTAAAACCACAACAATATGCTTAAGCTCTATTTAATTCTAAAAACAAAAAATATTCAACCAATTTATCAACAACCACACAGCAACAGTAAAAATAACAGTAAACAATATGATAACGGCATAAATGGATCCCCCGACCCGCATCAAGAAAGAGTGTCATTTAATGAAGAGAAAATTCAAGGAGATTATGAATTAATTAAATTTAGTCAGAATTGAATTTTTAAATGAAGCAAAAGCAACCAAACAATTCAAATTGGCCATTCGATAATTGATTTTAGTTTATTGTGGGCGCGCGTCGACACGTCGAACATGATGTGACGATGAGCTGAATGATGATGAGTTCTTAAAACAAATAATTATTAATTATTATAAATTAATTAATTGCAAGTTTAGAATTAATTATTATATGAAATTAATTAACAAACAAATAATATGAATTGTAAAAAATTACACAATACACAAGAAGAAAATTCAAAGCAGACATAAATTAAATTAATTGATTAATAATCAATTGAAAGTAATTTCCCCTCAGAGATAACCAGATGTGTAGGTGTTATTAGTCGGGCATTTAAGAGTTGAGTTTCTTTCCACGCAATTTCTGATTTTTCTTTTAAATTTTTTTCTTTTAATCGTTATATTTTCCATTATTTTTGATTAAATTTGAAATGAAATTTATGCTTTCGTGAATTTTTCTCTCCAGAGAAATCGATGAAATAAAATTATTATTGCTTTTTTCGTTTATTTAAACTTTGACTGAATCTGATTTTATTTTTGAGAAGAAAAAAAAAATTCAAACCGAAAGGAAACGACAATCGGTATAAATGTCGACGAACGACCCCTGGCAGGTTTTAATTGGGATCGGTTGTTCCTAGAAATTTTATTTAGTTGAAAATTGTTAATTAAATTTACAAAAAAAAATAAGAAAAACAAAACAAAAACAATGAAAAAAGAATTTAACAAGATCTCATTGGAGGAAAAGAAAGCGAGGA
Source organism: Lestremia cinerea (assembly GCA_027564135.1). NCBI lineage: Eukaryota > Metazoa > Arthropoda > Insecta > Diptera > Cecidomyiidae > Lestremia > Lestremia cinerea. The sequence goes on along the minus strand of JANSTV010056192.1, from coordinate 2,714 downwards.
AAAATGTTCACAAAAGAGATGAGATATTTTTTAAACAAAACAATTCATTTTGAAAATCAACAAATTTGATGAATTCTATGGAATTTCGTCGCTGTTTTAATTTGTTAAGCCTTTTTGTTCTTAAATGTGTAATTATAAAATGAAACACAAGAAAACAACAACAACACAATTGATTTTTAGAGGAATGGCGAAACCGAAAAGAAACAAATTTCCCGCGGGTGGCAAAGCAAATGAAACAAAACAAGTTATTATTATTTTTATTATATTTCTTTATTATTTTTTATTCAAATTTGTCTTAGACATGCATTTTGCTGCTGCTGCCCCAAACATCGGCGAAAATGCGTAGAGCGCGTGAGGTTTCGACAAAAACACATTTTGTTTTTTTTTAATGCGGTGATATTTGGCGGAGCATATTGCGAGAAACTAGAAATTATTCGAATTGGATTTTTAACAGAGAGTCTTATTAGACAGTTGAGAGTAATCAGTTTTCGATATTTTATTTCTCCACTTTTTGTCCTTCTTTTCTCATTTTGTTATTCGTAAGAAATTTTTATTTTTCATTTTTTATTGAGAAGGAAAGCAAAAAACAAAGTGAAAACAATGATTTTAGTTTATTTGTTATTAATTTACTTAAACAAATGATAAAGAAGAACGAGACACAATGAAATTCAATAAAATGTAAGAAGTTCATAAAACTGTTGGTTTTTATTCGAATGTTCCCGATGGCCCCAAATCATTGAAGGTCATTCAATATCATTTCTGATCCGCCTCAGAAGATGTATTCGTGTATTGGAATCCCAAAGTCCTCTCAATTGAAATAAAATTCCATCGTCACCATCAGATCATCCACCTGACAACCTGTCGACGGCCAAAGAGATTGTACCGAATTGTTCGCAGATGGCGCTGCCCGTCAACATGAAGTTATTAGAAGTTGTTCAAAGTCACAAGCAGACAAAGCACACAAAATTCTGACATAAACAGACAAAGCGAAAAAGAGATAAAAATCCTCGAGTATGCGTTGACGGGCGATTGACGGATAGCAGAATAAAATAACACTAAAATCAACATTTTGTGTCGAAACAAGTCGATTATCGTGGAATTCATATCAAGTGCATAACTTCGGCGTTCCCATCGAAAATGTTCGGTTCAAAAACGCGACCAATAAACGTGCATGTTTTCGAATAAAATTGCCAAAATATTGAAATTGTGAGTTAGCATTCGTCTATTGCGAAATCGTGTGCAAAAATGGGATAAAAATTGCTGTACAAACGAAACGATTCGAAAGAAAGAAGACATTGAAATCGAGAAGTGGCAAACAAGACGCACGCAAAGCAAAATAAAAAAACGAGAAAAACGATCAAAGCAACACACAACCAACACACAGTCTGCTGGTGCTTTACGCGACGCAATGATGATCTCATTTTTCTCGCATTTGTTTTCTTTTGCGAACAACAAATTGCTCATCCATCAAATTTAGCACTTGAGGCCAAGATGCGAATGGGCCATGCGTTTGGATTAGCTTCCCAACTTCGACTCGAGTTGAAGTTGCCCTTTATCTTGGCTGCATTCCAATGCATGCGTTATCAATCGAATGGCAATCGTTCATCGACAAAGCACTTGACGCTCGTCATCGGTCAATGTAACAATTGCTTTCGCAGCGTATCGATGTCATCACAAATCGATTGCTTCTCCATAATTCGCAGCCTCTCTCGATTCGTTTGAACGGCAATCGTTTTCCCATTTGGCTTTCCATCACGACGATGGACCGCTCACGAGTGCATTCAACCGAAACCCAAGATGACAGAAAGAAAAAATAGAATTTGTTTTGATTTTTAATCAACCGAAATTTTCTTCTGAAGGCCAAACACACACACACACACACACACACACACACACACACATACACATACACATACACACCATCACGCAACAATCAATCGAAGATCCATCAACAATCGGAATCGCTGAGCAAACGC
>JANSTV010056181.1:0-12897 GCA_027564135.1 Lestremia cinerea | reverse complement strand
ATTTGACAGCGACATTGACGAAAGCCGTGGCAATTGTGTTAGACGAGACGTTGTTCTGAACACGGACGGTGATGTTACGTCATTAGTGTGGGGCTTAGTGGGTGGCGGCGTTGTTCTACATTTCGCCGGACTCGCAAAAAACCGGTTAATTGTCGACTGTCGTTGTGGCGGTGTCTTGAGCGTTGCCGCTGATGATAGTTTCATCGCATTTGGGCGCGATGGAGACGACTGATTTGGAGTGCGGCGTCCACTGGCCGTTTCACCGGTGGATAAACTGAACATGTCGGGGGTACGTCGGTTCGCAGATGCATCTGCAGAATTCCGGTTGGACGAGCACAGACGGGATCTTGTGCTGTCGTTGACCGACTTGAACAAATCGTCTGAATAATGCCGTTTCAATTCCACTGTACTCGATGGGCTGACCTCCGTCCGATCAATTTTACTTTCGACTTGGGATGAAAGTAGCAGATCTCCATAGTCGTACTCCTCTGTGCCGTCGGAATCCGGTTTCGAGGCGTCTTTATCACAATTGCTTCTTCTCGACAAGTTTTCAGGTTGCGTCTCGAATATTTCATCCAAGTCCCCGATATCGAGGTCCTTGCTTTGGCACGCACTCGCTCCACCCTCGACGGTGTCAACTCTCCGTTTAAATGCGTCTGCATCGTCACATATTTTCAAAATTTGCGAGACGGTGTATTGCGTAGGGTCCGGAGCCTGCAGTTTGGCCATATTTGGTCGTAAAGGCATTTGAGTTGTCGGAATTACATCGCTCTCATCAAAAATACCCGTTTTGAGCAGAGCGGAATCATCGCAAAAAATGTCGGAGATTTCTATTTGGTTCATCTCACGTTTCGGATGATCACTTTGGCCCTGGAACACATTTCCTGATTCAACTTTGATGGCCACCGGTTCAATGGCACTCTCTTCATCTGAGAACAGGTCGTCGATCGAATTCAAACCGAAATACTGAAGGAAACTCTGATCTGGAGACTGTCTCTCCTGCTTCCTCATCACTCTTTCGAACGCCTTGGCAAGCGGGCTGTCTTTGATCGGCGTTTTACGCATTTTTGAAGGTTTTCGAATCGGCGAGTCGTTTGGCGAATCAAATTTACGGTTGTTCTTTGGAACATTTCGAACCGGCGTACTCGAGTTGACGCCCGCGAAATGCTCTTGCGTCCCCCATTGGCTCTCGTATTTCGATTCGATTAGCTGCTTCGGCATATCCGATTGAGATTCGTTGGCATTCACGAAATTTGGCTGGGTATTTGGCTTTTGACTTTCCGGCTCGATGGAACATTCATGTTTGATTGAAGCGATTGATTCCAACTTGGGCAATCGGTCAGCATGACTCAGCAGCGCAAATATGGCCCTCTGCCTTGTTGCAGACAGGCTCGACCAACTGAGCGGCTCCTTCTCCGTGAGGAATGCAACATTCTCTTCCTTTCCAAAAAGGCTTTCCAGCTTTCTTCGCACCTTACGAGACTCCTTGCCGTCCTCTTCCTCCTTATGCAGGAACTGATAGTTATTCCGGAGAATCTTTCGTTTCAGAGAGTCGGGAAGGTGTTTATTGTGAAGGAGTTCCGCGAAATTTACCGGTTCGATTCGACTCGAATGCTCTCTCAGCGATTTGTATCTATCAAAGATTTTGTTCAGTTTTTCTGACACCGAAATCGGGCTCGACTTCGGAGTGAGTGGTGTCACGATGCTAGCTCGTTCCGCTTCGAACTGATGGATATCATCCATTGACTGGTCCCTCAAGTTTGAATCAACGACCCTGCTCTCTCCAACATCAAATATTTCTTGCTCGTCCGCGTCCAATTCAGCCGGCTGGAAGTATCTCCTCACGCCGTTGACTGCGTTCTTTTTCGAGGAACTCGCCTTCGCGTTACCTTTCACGGTCTTCGTCTCTTGTTTCTGGAAAGTGACAAAGAACATTAGTAAGCCGCAACGATTTCAAGTGGGCGAACCCCACCTTTGTCCTAGACTTCTTGCTAGGCCCTGCCACGTTCTCGTCATTTCCATCCGGGTCAAGCTCCGTCACGTCTCTCTTAGCAATTTGAATGAAGGTTTCTACACAGACCGGGTTGAACTCCGGAGGAACCAGTCGAGGCGATTGGCGATACAGCACATGACTGACTTCGGTGCTTTTTGCGAGCTTATGATTGGTGTCGTCCTTGGTGGCAATGACTTCTTTCAGGATGCCTTGTTCCTTGCCCTCAGAAACTAGCATGACAACCTTCCCCTGCCTCTTTCGGCCCGTTCGTCCGATGCGCTGCACAAATCTTGTAGGATTCTTGCTGCTGACGTCGAAGCAAATAATCAGATCGACTTCGCCCACGTCGATTCCCTCTTCAGCCACACACGTTGCGATTAAGGTATTGTAAATGCCTGAACGGAAATCCGCCATGATGGCGATTTGCTCCTTCTGCGTCACAGTTCGAGTCTTTGACGCTCCTTGACCTGAAAGTGAGGAGATTGTCCATCATGACTGCTTGCAGTAATACCGTTATCACTCACCGACAAACACTTTCGACTTGATGAGCGGCCGATTCTGGAGCAACAACCGATGGATCAGGAACACTGACTCGCGATACTCGCAAAATATCATCGCCTTCGAATCATTGTTTGCCTGAAATCAAGACGTGCTTTTGTGAAGGAAACGAGTAGCTGAGGAAACTGCCACAACTCACCGTGAAATGCTCCACCAAGCAATTTTGAAGAATCTCGAATTTCGGATGACCAAAATCCAGAGGCTCCAAGCCTTCCATAGCCGATGTATTGCTCATCATTGAAGCGTCGCCATCAAACGGATTGGGTCCAAACGACGATCGAAGCTCGTCCAGAAATTGCTTGATCTTTCGATCTTTTGAAACGAAATATTTCTCCTCGTTCGCATGCGCATCCTCGAAATTATTCAAAAAAACGCGCACACCGTGCCGTTCCAACAGTTCGAGCGCATGAAACATGCTGACGCAAACTGCAAAATCGGACATTATGTCCGAATGCTGAGCATGCCGTTGGATCATTGAGTTATCACAGAACCGTTTCCGGTCCAAAATGATCCATCCCTTGCTCAAACTGTTGATGTTGCCGGTTGATATCACATTGAATTCAAGCAGTCTTCGGACATAAGGGTCGATGAGAGCAACCAATTTCTCACGAATCGCCCGCAATTCGCTTCCGAATTTCACAACGATCGTTTTGATGCTCTTTTTGAACACATACTGGACAACGTCAATGGAGTTGTCCCACCGCACTTCGATGTGGGCAATCAGTAGGTTTTGGATGATTTCCGAGACATCTTTTATGCTTCGACCGGGTGTCGCGGACAGGGCCAAAATTCGAAATTTCGTGTTGCGAGCGGCTATCGATTGAACGACACTCGTATAAGCGTAATTACCTCGGGCCTTGTGCGCTTCATCGATCACAATTAATTTGATTTCGCTCAGTGGGAAATTCCCCTCGGGATCGTTCAAATCTGACCAAACCACTTGGGGCGTCACGAAAAATACTCGTTTCGATTGCCACGCAACCTTCCGGATGTCCTTCTTTTGTCTGCCTGTCAATTCAATAGTCACGTCCTTTGGAATGCCCATTATTTTGTAGCATGCGTCAATCTGCTGAGCCACCAGCGGACGGGTTGGTGCCATGAACAATATCTTCCCCGTTGGATACCAACGGAAAATGTTGTACATCACGACGGCGGCAATGAAGGTTTTGCCCAGCCCTGTCGGGAGCACCACCTGGAAGAACGATCATTGTCAGTCGTGCGCAACGTGATCCCTCCGCGAGGGACCCAATCGCTTACCAGAGTATTCTTGAACAGCGCTGCCCTCGTGATGTTGAATTGATATTGGCGAATTGGCAAATTGGTCGGATAAATCCAAGAGCCACCGGCACTCTGATCGAACCCATTGTACACGGTGTCGCTTCTAAGCTTTGAGGCATTCAAATTGTTTTGATCGAAAGGTTCGTCCAGCAATTTCAGCACGGATTCATCACAAATCTCACTGAGATCAATATCGCTGAGCATTGAATGGTTGCCGGCCGTTGCTGAGACATTTCCGCACTTGTGACTTTCATTATCCATCGCGTTCGCACAAACGGCAACATTTATGGGAACGACAGTGATCTGCTTCACGCTTGAATGCCCAACGGGAAATCGATGCTTTTCGAAATGGATACAAAAAAAACTGAAGGAAAAAAAACGAAAACAAAAAAAATTCTCTACGCGATCAGCTCTTCTACATTTTTTGTGATATTTGATTTTGGAGCGTAAACATTTGAAATGTCATAACAGAATCAGATGAACGAATTACGTACGCCTGTTACGTATTGCCCCTTTCGGAAGGATACGAAATTTTGCCTGAAGGGTCAATCAGTCAGTGAAATGTTTTGAAACATGAACTGCGGCTTACGTTGTGCATTCGCGGAAAAAAAGCGACAGAAAAGGATCGAATGGAGACCCCGAAATCAGTGAATCAACGTAAGACCTTGGGCGTGCGGCGAAGTGTTACGAAAAGTGCAAGTGGCCGATTTCATTCTCCACTGGCAAGCACACCAAAGGTCGAAAAGTTAACGGAATCGGTCCGGATGCATGCAAAGTCAGCCCCACCGGCGTTTAGAACACAGAAATCAACTCCAAGCGATGGGCTGCCTTCAACGCCAGTGAACTCGAAACGTCATAAGATTGTGAATGCCTCGAAAAGACTGAACCTCATGGAATCGCCGAGCGGTGAAGAGTCGCCAAAGTCAGCTGAGACTATTGACGAGAAAATACAAAGACTGACAAACGAAATTGAACGGAAAAAGGCAATGATCGACACGGTTGAGAAGCATAAAATCGAAATGACGAATATCAGAGACTCCATAAAGACTTGGTCAGAGGGTGGAGTTCGAGCGTTGGAGCTGCTCCAAGAGAAACTGGAGCCGAAACAGGAAGTCGAAAGCATTTTGCGTCACCTCAACATCCCGGCCACCATGTTCAACATCAATTAAAACACATGAGCGAAGCCTCACTTAGATTTTGTAATGTTTTTTTTTGTTTCTATTCTTAAGTCAAAGTTGTTATCAAATAAACGAATGAAATATTCCTAGTTTCGATTAGTATTTGTGTGGTCGAAGGGGCCGCTCTGGGTCGAATAGTTTCGGGTCGGCCAAATATTCGGGTGATTTCAAGTAGGTGGCCATCAAGCCCAATGCCTGCGCCTTCCTGATCTCCGTTTCAACCTGGATCTGCTTGTTTTTGCACAGTCCAGTTATGTGCTTCCCGTAGATGCGGCCAGTGAACGAGCTCTGGAATTGGGACAGCATCTGTACGTTCTTGTAATTCGGAACGATGTCCATCTCGCAGAGAATGCATTGCTTTTGTTCCTTTTGGAATGGGTTTTCCATTTCGATTGGGTCATCTGATTGGCCTTCCGACGGACTGGACGAGCTGAGTTTTGATGAACATCGCAACGGTACGTATTGCGCTGGGAGATAACCTAAAATATTTTTCAATTGAATTAGTCGATTTCTTCGGAAGTTGAGCTCATGAACCCAACACATGTTGCAGCTCTGCCACTTCCACTCACATTTTCTCACAAAATTCCGTACGATTTGGATATTCATAGCGTTTTCTTTAGTTTTTAATTTCCAAAATAAAAATCCTGTTATTATTCTTCGGCACTTCTTTTATTTCGATTCGTGCTTGTACAGAGTTTGACAGCTGTTGTTGTTGTTGTTGCGCACTGGTTCGTTTATATCATGACTGCGTATACATCGATGGGGTTTTCGAATTGGTCCAAGCAACCGTTTTGGAACGTGAATTATTTGCTAAATATCTAATAACGATTTTTTGTTGTGCTTAACTAAGTCACCACTTTTGAAACTTATGCCGCATGCGCAAACAGAGATTTTTCGATCAGTCAAACATCTTCGACAAATGAGATGCGTACAATTGTTGATTTTGTAGAGGAGATTCTCGCCGGAACCATCACACTGGCGACAAATCTCCTCTGCAATGGACGGAATCTTGCGCTGGTAGGAGAATCGAGTGATATTCTTCAATGCGTTCGCCACAGCATCATCTAGAGTTGTCCTCGCGATGGTTATTCCCGGTGTTAGCGATGAACTAGCCCTTGACGTAGATGGTTGTTCCACAGCAGGCCGCACCTCCAGTTTGTGTTTTTTCGAAGCATTCGATGGTTCCTCGGGATGCTTTTGGTTTCGAGTCCCACTCAGTCCATTCGGATAGGACCTCTTTCTAACGGTTCCTACCGTCCGTGGAACTTCACTAATCTCTCGTGTGCAGGAATTCTGAAGCAAAAATCGATCGATTTGAGCTTTCAACGCGGAATTCAGCGTCGCCTTACGTTCGGATGTAAAGCATTGTCCGGAGTATGGATCGGATGGTGCTCGTCCCCAGCATTCCTCATTTCGACTGTGTTTGTTCAGTGTGGACAGGTCTATTGTCTTGCCTGAAGGCAGCACCATTGGAATGGACATTATATCGCATGTGATTGCATCCAGAAATTCTTCTGGAACGGCAGCCGGTGAGAAATCAGGATCTGCTTCCTTCGTCGAAGTCTCTCGAGGACTCCTCGGAGTGAAATGATTCACCAAGGAGTCACTCCGGCCACAGGCTGCTTTCCATAAATTCAAAGCGAGTTTCGATTGTTCAACATTTTCATACATGGACACATTGCCCCAAACCTCCACTTTCTGCAGCACTGGCACACACCGAGCCGTTCGCTTAATACAGATCTTGATCGTTTTGACTTGCCGCATTATCCTCTGGTGGAATAGTCGATGGAAGTTCACAGCTTTAAAATGCGGTTGCTCGCTTCGAAACGGCTCATTGTCACTGTCCATCACATCGCGATCATTCACCAGACGGAGGAAAGTCACACCATCTTCGGATAGATCGTAGCAGCTGCCAACCTTTACATAATCGCTGCCTCTGAGATGATCTCCTTTGACGAAAATTTCAAAAGCAGTCGACTTCAGTGATTGAATCTTCGGCCAAATCCGAATGCACAGCAGGTTTATGTGACAGACGAGGTTGAACTCCAGTTCGATGGGTGGCTGCGTGACACTGTACGCCATGAAGCCCAAGTTGCGTTTAGCCACATCGCTGGATATCAAATTTTGCGGCAAATACAAATCATCCGAAGTGACACTACACTGAATGCTCGGTTGCAAATGTGAATTCAGGAAATTTATTTTAAATTTATCGTCTTGCATTTTCGATCACAACATGTTTACAATTTAATTCACAAACAACAATGCAGTGCCTGTCAAAATATCCGAGTTTAAGCACACAAGCAGACACACACACACACACAATGGCACTCAAATGTCAAACATCTGATTTTGACATTTCGCAAATTACAATATTCTTGTGTTGATTCATGGACGCTGAATTGTGTTGAATTTTTTTGTTATTTTTTTTCGTTGAAAAAGTGAATAAAAGAAAACATCAAAATGTCCACCAACTTCAAATACAATTTAACGAAAATCTTGCGAAATTATACAAAGTACATTCCACAACTATCCAAACCGGTGCTGCGAGTTTTGATACAAGGTTTGTGCCAGACGTTCAGAGCTGCCTCTCCGAGGCGAGAAAAAAGAAAGAAAAAAGTGTCAAGATAACTCACCAACCAATCCCACTTGCAGTGTCGGTCCATTACATCGAGAGCACAAATTGTCCACCGGAGGTGCTGGACTTGGCGCTGACGAAACTAACGCACAGCGGTTCGGAAATACCAGAAAATTTCTATGAACTCTTCGCCGCCATTCTGCAAATAATGCAATTGTTCCTGAGAACGCCCAAGGGCAGTGTGAAAGAGGACGAACTGCGTGAATGCCTACGCGAGCTACGATTCACAGAAGAATGCATCGATGACATCACGAAGGTGCTGCACAATCATCGCGACTCCCTCACGCAAAATTATTGTGAGGTGAAAAGTCTTCGGACGCCCCCAAAGCGGTTGCAATGGTGCATTAATTTGTCTCTGATTGAAAGGTTTGTGTGGTGCTCGAGCCGATCGCATCCGAAGGATAACCCGCTCATGTCTCCTTTCACAGTGGCATCACCCGCTTGTCCCAGCCAAAAATCGTTTTCCACATAATGCTGCGGAACGGACAATACAAAACCTTCGAAATTCCGATTGTGATGTTTCATCGATTGCGCTACAGCATTGCCTGCCTCCTGAAAGAGTTTCAAATGCTGGAAAGTCGTCAAATATTGCAAAAATAGTTGCATTTTTCGAGTGTTGTTTGTGAACAATGAATTTCGTTGAAGGCCAAAGTTGTGTGTGGACGGAGCTAGCTGGCTTCGAAACGATTGATGTTTCGATGGCATCGTCTATACGAATATTACAAATTTACAATTTATCCTCTCAGATGGAAATTGAATGGAAACTGTAATAGAGAATATTTTAAAGTTATGTTTTGTTATTCAAAACGGGATCAAATGCTTTCGTCTCTCTTTCTTTTCTCGCTAAATTAATTGGATGGGCGATGGAGAGTTCGCGTGGCCGGCGAGAGCAGAACTGATGACCTTCTGCGTGTGAAGCAGACGTGATAACCGCCACACTATACGGGCTACATCTATCGCATTGTCACCTTCAATTGCAATTGTTAAATTGTTCTCAAACCACTTTGTTTCTTCGGTTTGAGACACAAGTCACAGCGATGCTCAATGAAACAAAACAACACTTTCTTCTTTCCTCTCTAATTTCTCTGTATTTTATATCCAAATCTAAAGCCGTGAGATTAGCTATCTCCACGATAAAGTGCGTGCAACTGCAAGTCGAACCGATCGACTAAGAAGGGAGCATTATTTGCTCGGCTCACTGTAATGAGACTGGCCATTGGTTTGCCGCAAACGATCAGCTGCCTGTTCAGGCGTAAGATCACGCTGAGTTTGACACATCAACTCGAATCCAACCATAAATTTTCGAATCGTTGCCGAACGTAATAATGGTGGATAATAAGATGCGTGCAGAGTCCAGTGTGAAGTGTCGCTCGAGATCAATGGACCGGTCGGTGCTCCATGCCATCCCATTGAGTACGGGAACGAGCAATTAAACAGATTGTCGTACTTGGTGGTCAGCTCTTTGATCACCAGAGCCAAATTCTCGATCTGCCCGCCAGTTAGATCCGATATGCGCTTGTTCTTGTTACGCGATATCAGCAACGTTTCAAATGGCCAGGCCGCCCAGTATGGAACAACCACTAACCAATCGGGATTTTCAATGACAATCCGTTCTCTCTTCACCAGCTCGCGTTGCACGTAATCATCGAGCAATGGGCGACCGTGCTTCTGATAATAATCCACCAAATGATGCTCTTTTATTTTCGGTTCATTTGGCATGAACGAACAAGCCCAGATTTGACAGTGGGGATGAGGATTCGAACATCCCATGGCAGCGCCTTTATTCTCGAATATTTGCACCCAAGTGTACTTGACCATTAGCTCGCGGAACTGATTCATCCACCTGAAACAAAATGCAGTATTGAGACCAACAGCTCATAAGGCCTGCGGCAGAGGATAACTCACTCGTTGATCACCGTTCGAATCTCGTCGATTGTCATAACTGGCAGAGTCTTGTTTGACTTTGGATGGAAGCACATGACGCGACAAGTGCCTTTGGCTTCTCCCATTTGGAAAAGGGGATCATCGCTCTTTGGTGGACCAGGACTATCTTCAAGAAGTGCCGAGAAGTCATTCGTGAACACGAATGTCGACGCATAGTCGGGATTTATCTAGTCGCGAGAATTCGCAAAGTCAGGTATTGAGCTTCGAAAGCATGGGCTTCTCCAGAGCGCACTACTCACCTGACCATTGCCCCGAGCAACACCTGGACAAAGTGGATTTGTCGGGTCGAATTCTGGCTGATTATCAACCTGCGGAGGCTCTTGCTGCCCAGACCATGGTCGCTTCATCCGGTGCGGACAAACGAGTATCCATTGGCCCGTCAGCGGGTTCAATCTCGTGTGCTGGTGATCTGGAATGATCGAGGAACTGAGTCAATGCCCCACGTCTAACGCTCCACTACGCTGAAAACGTCATACCAGTTGGATCGAATGCTGACATGTTTACGCTGGTCGACTGCAACTTGTTTACTGACTAATTCTCAAATGCAATCGTTCGAATGTCTTGATCAATTGGACGATTTCCGTGTGACGTTCATTATTATTCCAAGCAATGGCTTTGCTCAAGCGATAACGTCAACAAATTTTGATGTGGCTTTTAATCCAAACATTTGTTTCTGTGTGCGTTCGCGATGCGATTTGCGTATCTCTCGTTATCACAATTAAACTATTCGAGTTCGTGTGTTTTTCTCAATCGTTCACACTGATTTCGTACAAAACGAGAGAAAAAAGAAATCAAACAAGAGATTACTGCCGTTCAGCGATTTTTTTTCAAATGTCAAGCTGCTTATCAATTGGAGAATGTTTTTTTTTCCAGTCAAACAATGCTTTCAGACACGTCTCGTGCGTGCCACACATCAACATTACTCCAACGGATTAATCATCTCGTAGTCAACCACATCGCTCGCATTGCATACGACAACCGACGTTACATAACTGTGATTAAATTTACCGCGCGAATATCTGACATTGACATTTGTTACTCGCCTGCTTCAGCGTTCAGTTTGTTTATTCCGTCTCTCGGTGTTTTTTTCCCGTTGCGAATGCACTGTGCATCCGTTGAAAAATTGATGACTCGAAGTGAAAATAAAAATGCGCGATTGCAGAAATACAGTAGATTTCGTATGTTGGCTGCGATTGGCGACGTTCGATCCGAAGAATGGGGCGCATTCGTTGTGATCGCTGTCGATCGATTCGAGGCTTGAAATAATTGTGCATTTTATTTGCGATTCTTGTACAAACAAAATTTATTAAAATTAAGAAAGCTATTTAAAGCTCGGTGTGAGATTCCTGCTTGGACGGATCATTGAATGCCGTTAGAATATTGAGTCTGAGTTGCATCGCTTTCTTCTTTTTGTCGCTGAGTTTTTCCGTCAGCAAATGCTGAATTCGAGATCGTTCCTTGGTAATGAATGTCAAGCCATTCTCCTGCACTCGCTTCATCAACAGCACGTAGACGGTTGCCGCCTCCAAATCCTGAAATGAATCGCCTTCAGTTGATGACTGTCCGAGAAAGAGAGAATTGACCCGACTTACATCCCACTCGCTCAATTTCGCTTTTTCAGCTTCCGCCTCGTCGATGATCTTGGACAGTTCTTCGGATTGTGGCGATTCTTGGAAGGTCACGACAAATCGCTTCGCCAGGAGATCGAGCTCCTTCGAGCAACCCTTCAGGACCATGTAAATGCTGGAATGTTCGCGAACAAATTGTCGTAGATTTTCAATTGTGATTTCCAAGTCTGTGGTGAAAGCGGACGAGAACGAAATTAGACAAAAACCGTATCGAGTTCGAAATGAGAGTTTGCTCACCCTTTGGATAATCCACGTAGTCTTCTGGATTTCCATTCTTGTACAATTTCAGAACGGGATATTGATCACCAACATTGTATCGATCGGCCAATTTGGAATTGTCTTTCTCGCCATAGTCTTTGATACCAACAGCCGCCACCAGAAAATCATCGATTTGCGGTGTTATTTGCTCGGAGAACTTGGCAAACACTTCATGTTTCTCGCCGTACGGATAAGCAATATCGAATTTCACTAAAACCGCTGAGAAGCGTTTGACGATTTTATCGAATGTCAATTCGTCCAGATCGACGCAGCCCGGGCATGTTGCAGCCCTCACTGAAATTGAGCTGAGCACACAAAACACAGTCAACTGCACGAATGTCCAGCAATTTGTCGTCATTCCTGTTGTTGAGGTGTCTCTCGGTGGATTCCACAGTGGATGAACAGCAGCGTCAAACTATCGATCGGTAATTCACCGGCGATCTGTTTGGTCTTGACAATGGCGAAATCCAAGCAAATCGTGCTAATTGATTGCCAAACAAATTAACTGCTCACGATCACCCGGTGAACGAAACCTTTCCGTTCGAACAATCAAATTGGACGAGAAATACGAGTGATTTTGTCCATGACATGTCAAACAACAAGCGCATTCATTGAACTCGTTGGCCCACACACTATGGTTGTCTCTCTCCGACCGGTTCATGATTTTTAGTATATTCGATTTTGAGGTAACACACAATGGAACCGAATAGTTCTAATTGCAACACGTCAGTGGTTTGCCGTTGGCGCAGTGGTCTTCTGGCAGCAACCTGATGGATTTTGTTGCGTTGCATGTCACATGCCCGACCATTCTGTCGAAACTAACTGTTTCGATTTATTGTTTCGGCTTCGCAACCATTTTAGACCAAACAATTCCATTTAGCACATTCATAAGTGAACGCTCATTCTGCTATTGCCGTTGGCCCCGGAAACACTCGATTCTGAGCAGTGTCCGAATTTCCAACAAGATTCCAATAGACGTTCGCTCCAAGAGGAACCAATGCAAAGTCACGTACACGTCCCAGTATCTCCGGCATGTTATCAAACATCTTGTTGACTTTGATTTTGACGATCACTTAATGTTTACTTAATTTCTCATTATTGCAAATGTAAACAAAGAAATAAATCTTATCAATTCGTTTGCGACGAAATATCTCCCATTCTGCAACGGCAATAACATTATTGAAGAAATATGTTTGGCGATTGATAAAGTGGAGCCTCCAAGAAAACTCAATATCGGATTGTTTGCGTGGTTTCAATTAGGCGAACTGGGTTGCCTGTCGATTTTTTATTATTTCGTTTTTTCTTTTCGTCGTTGCCTTTCGTTGTCTGTTTTCGCCTCGTCTGTGCAAAAATAAACTCTCAAACTCAACTCATTCTGTTTTTCAATCAGAGGAAGCAACGTCCAACGATTCTTATCGCATTCAT
>JANSTV010056170.1:0-10338 GCA_027564135.1 Lestremia cinerea | reverse complement strand
ATTCAGTTTGGGTGAAAATCAAAAGAGCAATCCACTTGACTTGGGAGGCGGCTGGCGAAGTGAACTCGGTGGAATGGGTGGAAAAACGGTGCAGATTCCGCAACGATAATCGACAACACCGGAAACGGCCACTTTAGCCTCCATGCGTCGATACAGTTGTGGGAATGATGATTGTTTCAAACGCGAGACGTGAAATCAAAGTTCGGATTCAGAATGTCGCTTAAATCAATTATTCAATTGGAAATGGGAGTGGGTCAGGCAGGACGTCAGATTCGCGTGGCGTATGGAATCGGCAGCATCGCCGCAAGCAAACTAAGCGGTCATTTCATGCTTCGCTTTGACGAAGCCGCACAAAGCAAACCGATCATTGACCATGAACACATGATCCATCACACGCATTTCGCAAGCAAAATACACGAGGCGAACGGCCATGCCATTCGGTTCGTTTGCCGTCCAATACGCAAATTACCCACAAGATCCCATCTGTTTGAAGTGCAAAAGGTTTTGCACGTCTGTAATTGCTCATTAGCATGCAATAAAGATTACAAATTGTTAAGTGTGAATGAAGGGTGCGGACAGTCGCGGCGGAGGTGAACAAGCAGCGCATTTGCCTGGAAAATTCGTTTTCAACAATTGTTTGAAATGAAACTGCGTCATACGTCGTGGAAAGTCAAAGTGATTCATTTCTCGAATGGGGAAATGCCGTCTAACAGCTGATTCATCCACTTCCACTTTCACTGCCGAAAAGTGTCCGAACCAATCACATTCGGCAATCGTCTCTTTGAAATCGGTCTTTTCCCAGCGAAGACCCGAAAATGACTCATCCGAACACGATAAGATTATGCAGGCCGACCCAGAAACAAATGTCAATCATTTCAATTAAGTGTCACACGACGAAGCGAGTACCGAAAATGCTGGTCGCTCGCTCAAAACTAATCAAATTCAATGAAATTTCCACTTAAATTAACCAACAACAGTAGTTGGCCGCTCTCACATCGGTTGGCGCATTAATTCCACCGAAATGAGCGGTGCCTGTATCGCCTGTCGCCTTTCGCCTGCCGAAGAAACCGTTCAAAGGCGCACGAAAAGAAAAATGTCTAATTCATCATCGAAACGCGGTGAAATACTCGATCAATTACCGAACCGGTTGGTAATGACACATTAAGGTGTGCATTTTGCGCGTCATACCGTTCGCTTATCGACGACGCCACGACGAGTGTTGAGCCACGCTCGATTGCGGTCGGAATACACAAATGTTCGACATTGGCCGATTCGAGAATGGGTTGCTTCAGACGAGAATGGAGACGGAGGCAACGCACAACCATTCAACGTTTTGCACCAGCACATCAAACTGCTTGAATCGAACAACAATCGACGAATTAAACCGCATCGTTATTTCGATTTGGTCGATCACAATGGATCACCCCATCCCAGCCGTTTTTCAATTGAAATGCCTCTCCGTCATTGATTCCAATTGAGTGGTTCGCTTATCAAAATGTTTTTCAGGCGAAAATGCCATTCGACCGATGAAAAACAATGGACGACATCTCGAGAATGTTCATGACCCGAATTGATGCGATCGCAACGAGATAAGTCATGTTGCAGCGGTTGACTGGCTGAAGTGAGCGTTTTTATTTCTTTCGATATGATTTCTGGTGGGGAATTGAGAATGCCCGAAAAATCACTTCCAACGCAATTAATCTCAGCTGCCGAGTGGATGCTCAACGAAAGCATCGCGGAAGAAACGATATCCAGACCGCAACGTCATGCCTGATTATTAATGCACCCGATTCAATTGCCTTTGATGGCTTCGCCTTCCCACCGAACTATTCAACGAGACCTCAGCGAGTGACAGACGAAATTAGACGGGCAGAACGAACGAAATGGAAAACGACGAGAGGAAATGTGGAGAGGAGAAAAAAGCATTTCATTTGTTTTGCTTTTCGATAAAATTGGTCAATAAATCATGTGAATCGCGTCGCGGTTACTCGCAATCGAGTCGAGTGCATTATGCGGCTTGCACATTTGCCTCAGCGGAGAGCCGTTGAACGGGTCTGTGAGTGGAGTAGCATCGACGAATGATATTGATTAATCATGTGGAATTGCATTTCTTTGGCTGGCTCGCTGGTGCGCTAGCTGCAATGTTTTCAATCATTCATGGCTCGGTCGACGATGGTCGTGTCATGCATTCGAAGCGAAGCGTCTCATTAAACACCATTTGATATGCGCTATCAAACGTTCGTATCGACAAATGCACCGCATGTCTGTCGAACGGCCCAGCATACGCCCGGCCGACGGAAAGTTCATTGGAATTGCATACAAACATGGACGATAGAATAGCGAGCGCCCGGCGCACACAGACATCACGCACGGTTCATTTCGCCTCAATAATGCATCGAAGGGGGAAAGAAGAGAAAATTCGGTTGACGTCGCTGTCCACTCGACATCCGTTCGATGTGAACAGTTCCTTGCCGTCGCGTCGTGATTTCTAACCCAAACCGAAGCCCAAACTGGTTTTCCGTCGAATATTTTTCTATCGTTTTTGTTTTTTTCTGTTTTGTTTTGTTTCTTCGTTTCTGACGACGATTTATGAAAGAGCCAGCACAAAGCCTATTATTTCCTGAATCGATATTTCGCACACTGCGATGCGACACTGGCGATAACAAACGGTTCTTTGCTTATTGGGTTTTTTTCTTTTGATTTCTGCTTTTAAATTCCACAAAAGCATCATTAGCCGCCAGCTAGCGACGAGCCACCAAACACCATTGTCGTAATTTTAGCAAAACATTTTCAATGATGATTTTCGTTCTCGTTTCATTTCAGAGCCTCGGAATTTTAGCATCGATACCAGCTGCTGCATTGATATTGGCTCTGGTCGGTTTGCTGTTGTATCTATTGACGCGATGTTGCGATCGAAAGCCACGAAAATCGAAATCTCAGGCGTGCCAAAAGTTCACTCTAATCACCACAACGCTGTTCTGCTGTGCTGCCATCGGATTGGGTATGGTCATTTTGATGGGCTGCGATAGGCGCGATCGGGTGCTAAATCGATGATTGTGATTTTCTGTTTGCAGGTCTTTACGGTAACGATGATTTCCACAATGGCGTCTTGCAAGCGTTCGGCTCGGGTCGACAGATCAAGGGATTGGTCTTCAATTTTACGAATCGGGTGAGTGTCTCGCGTTCTATGGGCCATTGCCCTTACATTCGATCCATGCCATAATTGCCATGGATGCCGTCGCAGTCACATGAATACTTCATTCAATGCCTCAACTGTTGACTGTTCTCGACTGGTCGACCGGCAGCGCCATTCGTTCATTAATTGATTTGCAACCTGAACAGTAACCTGAACGACAGCAGTCGGCCCGTCGGCATGCACCACTGTTTTGTTGTCGTCACAGAGCAATTACCACAAAATCATGCATGCAAACAAACGATTCGATTAATCTGAAAACAATTTTAATTTATTTTAATTTATGCAATTTTCGCATCGAAAATCCCATGACGGTTCGCTATGAAGACGACGTCGGGAGCGCGAACAAAATCATGTCGGTCGATTCAGAGCTGGAGTTGAATGTTTTCTGGCGGGCTCGTGATGCGAATGGCAAAGTCTCGAAAATGGGAAAATGGGAAAATTGAAAATTCGTATAAATTGTCATCGTCGACGGTCGTGGGCTTATGCATCATGCATGACTTCACTCAGCTCTGTGAACTGCTGCGATATCTTCTGAGCGGCCACTTAATTAATCCATTTTTCGCAAATCGCATTTTCAGACGGAACGATTGAAGCATGACATTCGTACAAAGGTCTTGATGTCCGACTTGGAAGACATGTTCGATCAGCCGACATTCAATCAGAGCGGATTACGAATTCTGTTGGATAATGTGCGATCGGTGCGGGAGAATACGACACGGGCGGTGAGCGCCTTGGAAACGGTTTTGTATTTGATTCGTCCGCCAGACAAAGGCGATTCGCTCAAGCAGATCCTCGGCGTAAGTATCCGGTTCGGAGTCGGTCATTCGGCATTCGTTTCATCAATGCGACAATTCCTTCTCCTTTCGTCTAGCCGGCTGAGTTCTATGAGGCGATTCGTTGGCCAGCCACGTTGGGCTTTCTCACCGTGTTGCTGGTGCTGTGCGTCATTTTGGTGTGCGGATTGATTCGCAGCTCTCGATGTGCCCTCATATTCTTCAGTGTGTTTGGGCTGTTTGGCGTAATCCTTTGTTGGCTCCTGTGCGGCATTTATTTGGCCAGCTCCGTGGCCTTGGGAGATTTCTGTATGCGACCCAATGACTTTTTGTGCGGACAAGTGGCGACGGTGAGTTAATTCTTGGTGTATTTTTTTTTTATTTATTTATTTATAGAAGAGGGCAGATATGGAGATGCGCATTGGAGCCCGAAACCGAATTTCAATTAAAACTTAACTCTCATTTGCGATAATTTAATTTCAATTACAAATTGTGCTCGCTCGGCAATAATCAAATGTTAATGCGATTATCCAAACCAAACTCAACCGCTTTCATTTTGTGGAAATTTTCGTTTTTGGAAAATCATCCTGCGGCTTTTTCGGTCCGGAAAAACACGTTCGGAAAAAGTGGAAAAAGACGTAAAAAAAGCGAACACAACGCCAGGCAACCATTAAGCATAATTTGATGAAAAGCTTTCATTCAAAAACTAGTGGCTTTCAGTTTATCCAAGCGCATCGCGACGGATGACTCGCAAATGAGTTATACAAAATGATTAGCTTTTGCTGCTGCGCTACATTTTGGTGCAGCTCGCTGCGTGTCTCCCACAATCCTCCGTGGCACAATAGCCGCCTCGGTTCACCCTCGTTGCTCAACGGTTTCGCTGAAATTACGTTAATTTATATTCTTTTGTTGTTGCAGCGACGACTCGACGATGTCAACTATCTGAATTGCGGAAGTCTCCGTAATCGATTCATTTTACGATTGAACGAATCCAAAGACAACATCGAACGAGCACGTGATGCTTTCCAAACGGTGACGAGGTGAGTTTGAGAAATTTCTCGTTTGTAAAGTGTCAAATTAACTAGTCTTCTTCCTTTGTCAGAATGTCACGAGATCTCTATCCGCGCATCGAAATGATGGGTCGCACCATTGAGTCCATCGACAATGCTTTGGCCGACAGTAAACATCAATTGATTGGATTGACCGCCATGTTGGACCGGCGAAATGTCGACAAGCATTACGTTATCGCAATGAAAGGAGTCTGCGGGGGCGGCCTCTTGGGACTGAGCCTGATGATGGTCGCCAGCTTAGCAACGGCATTCCTCCTCACGATTTTGGTGTGCGTCGATTCGCACACTTGGATTTACCTGTCGAAACGGTAAGTTATCAGCGCGGTCGCTGCTTTGGGGCTGTGTCACTCAAATGTCTAACTCTTCTTTCCAGACGCCCGTACACCGATAGATCCGAGACTACGCCATTCCTCAGTTCAACCGCTTCGACCGTTTCCCCAACGGCACCCATCCTCAGCGGAACGTCGACCATCAATCGGACATTGCTGCATCATCAACAGCAATTGAACACCACCAACACCGTGGGCCCGATCGGCCGCAATGGACACGCGCTTAGAGGGTTGGCTTATAATGATGATTCACCACCTCCTGAATATAATGTTGTGGTGCATGATGTTAAAAGGCATGGCTTCTTTTGATTATGATTTTTTCCATTTCTTTTCTATTTCATTCTCCATTCATGGATCAGTTTGTTGATATTTCGTTATTTGCAACAAATTCTTCATTTTTCAAAATATCATTCATTTTCGGCTCATTCATTCATATTTGCGCTGTCGGTGACTTTCGAAATGGCACCCAGATTTCGGAATACAACGAAAATTATTCGGAAATTATCCGAAAATATTCGGAAATTATCCGAAAATTCTCGGAACTTATCCGAAAGTATCCAAACATATTAGAAAATTATCGGCACGAATAATCCAAAAATGTTCGGAGTTTATCCGGAAAGTATTAGGAAATTATCCGAACATATGCGGAAAATAACCGAAAATTTTGAATACGTTCGGGAAATCGGAAATTTCATAAACGAATCCGAATTAATTTTTATTTCGGAATTTGTCCGAATCTTCTTCGAAAAAATAATTTCGAACTTTGGGTTACATTTTTTTTTTAGTTTTAGTTTTGAAGTTGAAATAAATTTTCCGGAAACGGGATGTTGCTCGTCCGATTTTAATTTTTTATTTTTCATTTTTCATTTTTCTGCCCGTCACCGATGCGCTCTTCCATACATTTGATTTTTATTCATTTCTTTTCGTTTATAATTCACAAGCACAAATCACACACGCACGCATAAAACCCATTACAGAATCACATTTCGAGTAGATTATGAGTTGCTTGTTGTTTGTGTCAATGGTCACTGTGTCACTGCCCTGTCCGTTAGAATGGAAATGCAATTGAAATAGCTCGGCGAAATGCCAATTCGGAAAATAATCGAAAACCTTTTGCATTGCAGAACATCTGGCCATCAAACATTGGGGCGATTGCCATCGCAACAGCACCACCACGGCTACATGCCCGGACCGAACAATGGCAAATACGCCACATTGAGCAAACAATGCAAGACATTAGAGTCGAATGATTTCTACTGAGAATCGCCTGCCTGCACGTTACCTGCAGGCAGTTCAAACAAACTGGAAAATACCCAAACCCTGACGAAGAAACAAAAATCGAATAATGCCCTTGACAGTGACGAAGGTGACTCCCGCGAAGTGCCACTGAACGGATTCAATCGTTTCGATCCGAAATACATCAGCATCGGACCAAAGGCATTGCGCGATTCAACTTTCACCGTTGCTGCTCAATCGATGGCCAATAAATGTGCGACATTGCGACACGGCGGACGTTATGGTGGCGGCTTAAGCGGCAATACCAATCAGAGTCCTCACTTGAAGAAAGCCCAGCCACCGTCAGTGGCCACCGTCTCCAAGGAGTTCTTGCAATCCAACCAAGACAACAACAACATCAACAACATCAACGCCGGCAACCAATCCCACACCAATAACAATGCAATACCCACCGCGCACGCTTACGCTAGTTCTGTCGCCACGTTACCCCACAAGAAATCCTCGATGAGAGCCAACGACAATTCCAATCCGAACATGAAGCGAGAACAACTCTTCGAAAATCGCCAAGCACAACAACAACAACAAGCGCTAGTCTACAGCATTGAAACGTCAACTTATCGACCGGCAGTGAAGACGTCACAACCGCAACAATATCCGCAACCGACACCACAACAGCCACAACCACCACCGCAGCAAGTGTCTCAGCCGCATCACAAGGTCTCGAATAAGGGCATCTCGATTTTGAATCAACCTCTGCCGGACATTCCTCAGCCCGCGATCAAGCTGCCCGAATTGAACAAGAACAATCAACAACCCCTGTCCGCCGCCAATTTGAATAATTACCGTTCGTTGCAGCGACAAGCGACACCTGCTGGCAACTCACAGAAATTCCAGAACAATCAAAACCGAAATGTAACTGTGAAAGAAGCTCCTGCCACGGCCACCATTGGACATCAGAAGCCGCCTGCATTGCCTGCAAAAGTGCTGCCTCCGCAACTTCCACCAAAGATTAGACACAAAGAACAGAATACCGGTCCGGTTGAAGGCTCGCTCACAAAGCAATATAACAACAATTACAGCAAGCAGCAACTGCAACAACAAAAGCAACAACAACAAAAACAACATCAGCAACATCAGCAACAACAACAACAGCAACAGCAGCAGCAACATTCGAATACGCAAACGTTGCCTTCGTCCAAATCGTCACACTTTTCGAATGCATCTCGCAATCAGCCACAAGCCACGTACAGCACATTCGGGTACGACCGAGACAATAACCGTCACCAACAGCAGCAGCAGAAGCAGCAGCAACAGCAACAGCAACAGCACCACCAACAGCAACAAATGGCCTATGGTGACCAATACACCGGCCGACCATCGAGCAAACAGAGCTACCAAACGATGCCGCACCAGCCAAAGAACCAAGAACGAAGTCGTGACCGTGACGGTGAAAGACGCAGTGGCCACCATCACAGCAAGCAGTACCACGCTGGAGGTAACGGTGGTTCTAGCAAGCGCGACGAGCAGGAATACTATCGGTCGTTGCAACGCAATGGCGCCTCGTCCAAGCAGCAATACCAACACCACTCCCATTCCCAGCAGCATCAGCCACAGCAGCCGCAACAGCCACACGACTACTCCATGACCGAATTGTAGGGCTCGTGTTCGTGTGGTGGCGAAGGCATTCCGAAGCATCGCCAGCACAAAGACCACTTATTCCAAGTTTAATTTTCGATTCTCGACTGCTGGCTTCGGACGGCGCGATTTTTAGTCGAATCGTGGAAACGGCCACGGCGATTCGGAGTAAATTTTAAGGAATTTGAGGCTTTCACTTTTTGTGGTTTAACGGAATTTCGCATTGGACCGACACACGCGTCGTCGTAATCGATTTCAAACACAACTGCCATAACGAAAAAAAAACACATTTTAGACATTTTAGAAGTTGAATCAAAATTCACGTCAAATTTTCTGAGTGGAAAATCGGTCAATTCTGTTGATAGAAAAACGTTTTGAGCGGATTTGCTTTTGGATGCCTGAGAGGAGGAGTCACAGGGGGTGTTCTGATCGGCCTCGCGAAATCGGGCTTGGGGAATTTTTTTTGGAGGGAGATTGGACTCAAATTTTTTTTTTAACTAATTCGCCGGTAGCATTCAATTTAAAATTGAATTCGGAATTCATTCGCAAGAATTATAATTTATTTATAATTATCGAAATTCGCAAAAGTGTTCGCCGTGAGAAAATTCTCAAGCATCCAAGGACGAACTCCCCCAATTTGTTTAGAGATCGACATAAACAATTTTACAAATTAGATTAATGAAATTAAATGAAATGCATGTAAAATATTGAAACAGTAATAATAATATTATTATAATTATATTAATTATGATTTTGTTTTTCGATTGGAATTTTTCGTTTTGTTTGAGATGCTGAACCCATTTCATTGGAAATGATTTTAATTTATGATTGAAGAGTAGTTGATTTGTAGAATTAATGCAGTGAGAGATTGAGAGAAATGGAGAAAGAGAATGAATGCGGTGTGAATGAACAGTTCAAGTGCAAGAGCGTGCACGCTGCAATTGGAAAGCTCTAAATGAACTGGCATGTTTCGAGTCACGTGTTTTGTAAGATGCTCATTCTGCCTGTGTTCCAGACTGAGATCGAAGCAATAAAACCATTGGATTTTGAAATCGTTGAATTCAAATATAGAATATTGTAAATAATTTGAAAAAAAAAAACAAATGGTCGAAAATTGAACGAACGAACGATTGAACGGCATCTCCCGTCAGTAGCACACAAACTGTAGTCAGGAGTATGAGCAAAATATATGAGTAAGAAATGAGTAAAAAAAGGAAACAATTAATGAGTAGTAATTTCAGAAAAATTACAAATTAAACTCATTTAAATTAAATTACTTGAATTGAGAAATTAATAAAAACAACAAAAATAGTCTGAATAGCGATTTAAGTGAGAAGTGATTGATTTGCATTTTGTTTGCAGAAATGCGTTCGACTTTTCCAAGGGTTTTGCTTTCGTTTGTTTGTTGTTTTGCGATTCGGTAGGAGCCACTCACATGTGGCGTATTTGACGATAGTCCGACGGGATTTGCCCGCATCGTACTCATCGTCTCGCGGGAACGCATTGACACCATCCTTTTTGATAATCTTCAAAATCATTTTTCGATTAGACTGATGCAATTTTTTGTACATTTTGCGGAGCAACATCTCCGACATCGATTTCGTGTGAACCATTTTTTCGATAGTTTTTTGAACAATAATCTGAACAAATTTCGTAGACATTCATTCGTGCGCAGAACAGTCCAGTCGCTCCGAAAACTATTTCGAACATTTTTTTCTCTCGGAAAGTTACCGAAATCCGAAATTATCCGCTTAGAAAACAAGCGGAAAGCCATTTCGGATAGTTTCGATTGTTCTATGAACAAACTTTCACGTAATTCAATCGTTAAACTAACACGGACGCCATAGTCCGTTACCGGCGAAATCATACCAAAAAAAGAGTCCCAATTAAAGTAAAATTGTGTGTAAAAATCAACAACAAATTTAAATAATTCTTGTAGAATTTTAGCATTCAATTAAACTGTAAAATAGCAATAACACAACATAAAATTACGCAAAAAATTGCGGAAATTAAACAAAAATCAAATGAAAAAAAATTCAGATAAAATTTAAAAAAAAAAACACAAAATAAATTTTATTTTATAAATTTATTAGAAACAT
>JANSTV010056169.1:0-25525 GCA_027564135.1 Lestremia cinerea | reverse complement strand
AAATGTCGTTCAAGCGTGAAATTCATTTATGGAATCGCATTGTTCGACGAGGCCATTGCGTTGTGTTGCGAACAAATCGAATTTCGAAAAGTAAAACGCCGTGAAATCGATCATGTCAATGTCAATGTTTGCGTTTTGAAAGTGAAGCGTTTATTGCGCGCGCGGCAAAGCAGCTCATGCAAATTGGATCATTATTTACCGAATCGAAATTCATCTTCTGGAATGGATCCCGTTCGAATGCTCTTGCAAAGTGTAATCCATTCGATGGACGACCCACTGAACACCATCCAGATCATCATCAATAAACTCATCGATACATCACTGTCTCGTTCAATTAAGCGTTTTTTTTTCGACCATCCACACGCGCGCCACGATGCAAATCCAATCATTCCAGTCGAGCCGGCATCATCAAAATCGAAATGTGTCGATCTGCGAGCCGAAAATATGAAATCCATTCGAATTACAATTCAATTTGATTTCATGACAAATTCCGTGATTAATATTCGTTTTGCTGACTCGAAAAACTGACAAAAAGCAAATTTATCATCGATTCAATTATTCATGGAGAAATATTGAATTGAATTATTGCCGAGAAATGGAAATTATTGATTGCAGTTGCGTTTTAGTGCGGCGCGACGATACGATTCACCAGCCACGCACACATACGCAAACGTGCACACAGGCAGACCGACAGAAATTTCTAATTAATTAACTTGAAATCCCGCATCGAGTTCATGAACGTACCGCAGCGATGCGCCCATTCGAACTGTCGACGATTTGGATGATGGCGTACACGCCATTGACCGATTAGATGACAGCTCACTGGATTTCTCATTCGGTGAATTCATGTCTCATCGCACCAGAATTCGGTCACTTGTGTACGTGCGTCGTCCACGGATGTCATTCGTAAGCATTACATGTCGAACGTCCTTCCCAATGTACCCCCGCATATCGGAGTCAATCGCATAATAATCTACCAATTCACATATTGCCAAATGTTCCTGTCGTCGCACGCGTCACATTCATTAATGACAATCGACTCTAGGCATAATGAGTGTTCCCAAACGCACAATTAGACAATTATGATTTTCGGCAATGTTCACGTGGGCGTCACGACAACGTCGACAATGTGCCGTTTGTTGATGTCGATCTCGATTTCGACGATGACGACGATGATGATGGCGATGATGATGACCGAATGAACGGAACCGCACCAAAAATTAAAAAACAAAAAAAAAACAGAGCGAAAAACGAAAACCATTGCAAATCCGAAGAACAACGGCAAGTGTTACTATATTTGGTTATCGGCCCGATCTCGTATTCGAAACCCGTTTCTGTGCGTTCGCTGGTTGGTTGATTCGTTTCAACTGGATTTCAACGACCCCATTCGAGCCATACTGAATTTTTTGGTCGACCAAAAGTGTTCGGTCTGCGGTTCGGTTGCTGTTGTTGTTGCTTTTATCAAGAAATATATTGCTTGATGATTGCCTTTCACAACAATAACAATTCCAAAATAAAATGAACAATCCCATTGAAGACAATCAGCATGGCGATTGCTTGCTCATTGCAGCAGCAGCGTCACTTGAAGATGCTCAATATGGGAATAATTGTCGAAAAACGATTATCATGTTAGGCGTCCTCGCTCGATGAACGACAAACACATTCATCCATGAAATTGTGGATAATTTCCTCTGTTGCTGGATGATACAGAGGCCATCGCATGAGCTACCGAATCGAATCGAACCGAATGATAAAATGCCAAGAGCTGACAAGATCCAATAATCATCTCGGGAGGTCATTGTCACAATGGGCACGATGTTTCCGTAAATGCTCTCCGAAAGACCGGATGAACCGAAAACGGCCACAGCCACAATCCAATCGAAAAGAAACCAGTTTCACATCCAAGCCTCAGCCCAGAATCAAATGGCAAATTGCAAACCAAATGACCATTTGTGAATCAAATCATATTTATAGATTTGCATTTGGTTGAATGCGGAACGGCGCGTGAGTGTGCCGTCATCATTGGATGAATCATTCGGGCGCGCACGATCACCAGCCTGTGTGTGTGTGTATCTATGGTGACCATAAGCGTCGATGATGATAATCGCCTTGTGTGAATATGGTCGCTAATCAAATTCGATATTGTGATCGATGAATGAATTGATAATGATTATTGCCGTTGGATTGTCCGATCGACCGTTCAGATTTTTTAGATTTTTTTCTGCTTGTGAAACGTCATCGGTTCGATTTGAGTCAAGTGAAAGCTGTGTTCTGCAACTGAATTTCGACGAGTACCAACAGAAATCGCCGTCGAATGACTAACACTTCCATTACATCACCTGGATGTATTGAATTATGAAATTCGCAGTGGAGCCACGTGGGTGGACAATGGGTGCAACCCAATCGATCCAATCGAATATCTGAAAATAACCTCTCGAATAATACCATCTCCAAATTATGAATCGCATAGAAAACAAAAATCTTCACGCTGTAATTGTCTCTCGTTTGAAAGACAAGCCCGCTTGAACCGAACGCAAATCATAAGCATGAGCATTGACAAGCGCGTCTGTGCGATTGACACACCACACGGAAAATCGAATCTGCAAAGGCAATGACGGAGTCACATCAAGCTCAAATAATGATGAAGAGAGATAAGGAGAGATAGACGGAGAGAGGAAGAGCGAGCGAAATGTGTGTAAGCGCAGTGTTCGACAGCACCGAAAACAGCGAACGGTCGGGCGTTGAAATGTACTTGAGAAATTAACAAGCTCGTATCGACAAATCCGAAGAAACATATCCATAATCACCGTGTTGTATTGCTGTGCTGCCTACCTCACAAATGTAATGATTCATTCATCTGAACGGAACGATTTGCATGTAGTCACGCTCTTCGAATATTTGGATTATGACGAGCGACCGAATCGAATGAGCGAACGACACCCGACCTGGTGCCTTTATCACATCACAACGGATTCAACAGTGATTAGCGTGATGTTTTCGAGTTCAAATGCCCGGTCGAGAATGATTTTCGACTAATTTGCCCGAGTGCGTTGCGATTTCCTTGAAGAGTGAATTTTATTCACGATTGCGTTCATGGCACGCCGAAAGAAACGCCACAATGCCACTTGAGCCCTTATCAACGTTTCGTTTCGTTTCTCCTGATTGGTTCCATTGTGTTCCACTCGCCATTTCTGAATACCCAATTACAGGTAGAATGAATCGTCGTTGTTATTGTTATTCTTCCGAAAATGACATATTCAAATCAGATAATTAGCACGCAGAAATGCCTCTGTGATTGAAAAGTTATCGCGTTGAGCATTCGGCATGTCGAAGCAGTGCCCAACTTCAGAACATCAGGACTATAGGAGCGCGCTGCCGGAGCAGTCTATCAAACGGAGAGAAAAATGCGAGCGAAATTGAAATTGATTAAAAGTTTGACGTCGCTGAAACAATAGTGAATGACGGTATTCGCCGATCGATTGAAAATTCAATGATTTTTACCCGTTCGGCGTTTGCGTTGAATGGCCGTTGCGTCGAACTTTTTAATTGACAGTTTTTTAAAAGAAAAGGTGAAAGTTTTGTATTTCGCTCGGCGTAATGCGATCGATGTGGATGGAACGAGATGATTATAATATTGTTTAACGTGACTTTGAGTTGTTTGACAGAAATGTTTGGTCGGCGGCTTTGCTGGATGGAACAAACCGTCGATGACGGATAAATAACGAGCTTTGTTCGAGAAACTCCTTCTCGACACCAGCCGTACGCCTTTCTGAGTCGCAGTTGCAGTAGTTTCATAAAAGATGGCTTGAGTGATTGTCCCAGTCGTCATTATTCGCAAAACAACGGAGACAGGCGAAGCCATCGTGAATCATCGATGCCAGATAGGCCATCCAGTAGCGAATGAGGCGATATTTTATTTTTATTTTGTGGCAAAAACAATGACCAGATTGAAAATGATAATGAGTGAACCATGTCTGCGATGCTCTTCTTTGGCTGTGTCGCCATTCTAGCGAATGGCGATGCATGAACCGAACAGCCTATGCGTCACATCTTACTGTGACTCTGACTCTGACAATAAACCGAATGGCATTACATTTTGAAAGACGAATATGCGCATATTCGAGTGTGTTAGTAAGTGGCGTTGCTGCTTCAAACCTTGAGGCTTAATAACTCGCCGGCCAAATATGGTAAATGACCTATCGCATTGAATCAATATGGATTTTGATGGTGGCTGTGCAACGCGAAGGAGCCGAGGTTTTTCTGTGTGCTGCGCGCTTCCATCGTCAGACAACAATGCACACACACACAACAACCGACAGTGTTTTCGCTTCATTTGCATGGTCATCCATGCAAGTGTATGCACATTTTTTCGGGAATATTTTAATATTTATTGGCGTCTGGGTGCGCTCTATGAGTGGCTTGACGTTGTCATGAATGGCCAAATGGATCGATTTATCTTCATGGCTGCGACGAACCACCAACCTTGATGAGTATAATTTTTCACCCACGATGAATTGAGATTTTGAAAGGGATTTTTTTTGCCTTGCCGAAAATCGAACATCACCCCCGTCCACTCGAAAAACTTTCTGTTCTTGGAATCGATGTGAATGGAATAGCACAGTATTTTGCATCTTTCGGTTTGAATTGAAAATGACCGTAAAACACACAGACAATGCATGTGCTTCAACACAGTCCAAAGTATAAAAGAATATTAGTTTGACGTTTGAAATCACTCTCTGAATGGTCGAGCATTCATTTCATTTGCGTTCAAGCGGACGATAGCCACTTGCTCGAGCGAAAGTCATGCGATGATCGCACGGAATGGGAATTGGCATTTGCGTTGGCAACACATACCCATGCTGTTATTCAACGAATTCGGGTCAATTGGAAGGAATGTTGATATTTATACAATCCTTTTGTTTATTCAGATTGAGGTTCACCAGGGCTCTGTTTCTCAAAAGAAGAATGTTCGAATGGAGGTTTTCGAACGATGCCGACCATTTCGATGGCCTTGACGTGTGTTTTGACCCAAAGCCGACAAGAAATATTCTCATCCCGACAACGGACATTCTAAAGCACACACCTCGATGAATCGATCGGTTGTTCAATCATATGACGCGTAATGCCATGATTACAATAACCTCACCAACGCCAAACGTGAATGGAAAAATCTCATTCGAGGTTAAGTAATCAATTCACATTGTTGATTCTTTGCGACTCGGTTTTCCCCGCCACTGCCCACATCCAACCGAGAATTCCCTCGAAATGTCTTTGCCAATTTTCCGACCATTAATTAACCATTCTAATTCGGCCGAAATTCATTCCAGACTGGCAACCATTGGTCTTAATCTCGACCAATTCTATGTTGCTTTCATCAAACAGGCATTTTTCATGAGCGCATTCATTGAACTAGAACCACTTTTCGTGATTCAAGTGTATGAAAAAAGCCATCGTAAATAATTAAATTCAATGAAAACCAAAACCGAAACCAAATAATCCGAAACACCAAAACGAAATATATGCAAAGGAAAGACCGCAAAAAGGAAAAAGGAAAAAAGAAAAGGAAAATCCATCATCGTCATCACACTTCGTCATTGGAAGTTTTTCTTTCTCTTTCTCCTCGCTTTTCTCATCGAAGAGTTTTTGTGTTTCATCATTATCATAATATATTAACCAAGCAAAATGAGTTGCTTCGTCTTTCGGCGAAAGCACACCGCACTAATCGATGGATTATGGCAATATGCTGGCGCAATACGCGATTGGCAATAAAAATGCTAAAGCCATTCGTCCAGTGTCTGTTGAAAATATATATCGGGAAAACTCATACAAAGAAATGCACAACCCATCATGTTACACCATGCCGAGCCACACCATTCATACACCGAGCAGCAATGGCTAGGGAACCTTGTATTGACTATGCGTCCATTTATGATCCATCAGTTGTCATATTTCAATACAGAAGCTCGCCGCCGCGTCTATCTTTTTATCTAGCAGAGCTTTCGACTCATTTCGTCTCCTCCTCACTGACCGATGTCCACCTATTCGATTATCCACCCAACTGACAACCACCCCAACTCGAACCAAAGCACGTAACATGTCCATTAACAAACACATTTGAAACAAGCACACATTTACATTTCAATGATAATAATCGGTCGAAAGCGATTAGAATACGTTCATCATGCCAATCGCTTTCGGAATTGTCGATCGAATTGGAAATCGAAAATTTCGGTCGGAAAAATTTCGATATGGCAAAGATGACTTTTGAGAATCACATGGAGCTTTTTGAAAACGAAAAAGAGAAAAATCTGATTCAACGGAAATCGAGGTGGTTCGGAATACTCGGTAATCGCTCGATGGAACTCTCCGCGAATTTCGATTCACTGAGCCGAAATATCCGGTTTCCTAATTACTTTTCTCAGACGAATCATAATTTTCTGGAAACGCATGCGGATGGAAAAGGATGAGGGCGTCGATCGAAATGGAAATGTTCAAAGCCATCAAAATGAACGGAAAATTATGAATTCGAAGAATGGAAATCCATAATGGAACGTGATAAATAACAATATTCGATGGTTGCGGTTGTTGTTGTTGTTTCACTTTCGTCGGTATGATTTATGTGTTTCATACAATCTGGACATGCGATTTAATGGATGAAACATTCGACATGCTACACACTCCCACAAACTCACACACATACACACATATTAACATATACACACCATTACAACAATAATAATATTCATAATGCCGTTAGTTATACAAAAAAAAAAACCAATAACGGTCACCCATCCACATCGACACGATGGAAAGGAAGAAAGGAAAAAGCTCATATAAATAAAAGTTGATTGAACACACCGAAACAGACAAATGTTGTGCTATGGTTTTTCACATTGTAAAGGATAGCTTTTCGATTGTCTGTTTGCAGCACACGTTTTCCAAAGTGACCAATTTTATTATCGAAAGACTCTGGAAACATTTCGATATTTTCGTTCAACGGTAACGGTTTTGTGGAAGGCGAACGGGAAAGCTGATCGTCCACAGATTTTCGGTGTGTGTCTTGCGGTGCCGCCTATAAGCCTGGCTTTGTGTCCTTTGTGCGCGTTTAGCGTTTTGTGTCCACCGCTTTTCTTCGTTTGTTCACCATTCGACGTTGATCGAAACCGAGAATTTTCCGCCATTCGCAAAATTAATGGTGTGCTTTTATTACATTTCATTTCATTGTGCGATGCCAGAGCATAGACAAACACTAGAACGTTTCGGAGCGAGCACAGAGCACAGAGCACAAGCTCCGAACGACAAAGATATCCGATCATTTTCATCCAAGTGATTTCGAATCCAAACACCATTCACACCATACTTGCCAGCCCAGTCCTTTTGGCGAAACGAACGAAAGACACAAGAAATTTTCATTGAATCGAAATGCCATTATTCTCGTGAATTGCTATTGGAAATTTCGTTTGGTGTTCGATGTTCGATGTTGATTTGTTGTTTGGAAAGCACTTTATCGTGGGCCACACAAATGAACGTTCGTCGTCAATGATTTCGATGAATTGCCATTGTTTGAAAATACGGTCGCTCATTCCGAATAAATTACATTCGCTTTGGTGACTTTTTATAATGGTCGAGCGGGTGAGAGACTCAAGAAATGTCCAAACAATTCGGTGTCGTGTGCGTCGTGCGGAATTTTGCGATGTTTTATTTCGCATTCGATTGTGATTGCATGTGCGATTTCTGATTGATAACCGTCGAATGGGTTCCGCGAAAATTCTGAATGGAGTGTGTTTTGGAATTCGTGGTCTGATATTTCAACCAATGTGCCGTTTCAGTGTAATCGAATAGCTGTGCGATAGTCGACAATCACCGATTGAATGTCATTTCATATGAATGTCATCCGACGCGTAGCAGCCATCGGTTTCCGATAATAATCGAAATAAACAGCGAGAAACATTACTGCTGGCCAACATGACCAATGAGTATGACGCTAATAACGATACATTAACACGTGTTGCTAAATCTGATGGTGTTGTAAGTATCAGTCTGAACGACTCCTGGACCGGAAGAAAATTACTCGAAGCCATTGGTTATGCACCGCAAATACCGACTGTAGCACGTGTTTCACCAGACGATTTGGACGTACGTACTCTCCTCATGATTCCTTCCCGATTCGCTCGTTCGTTTGTTCGTTTGCCACTCGTTCTTCGACCGTCTTGTGTTTTTGCTTGATTGCCATTTCTTCGTGTTTCTTCTTTTTTCCGTTTTTTTTTCTCTCTCTCTGCGTTCGCTTGCCGGGTTTTCCTTCGATTTTCTTTAAGCGTTTTGTTTTCATTTCGTTAATTACATCGACTGGTTGCATTACTCAACAACGAAACCGCTCCAGGTCGGCTCGAGTTCACTCTTTGAACGTTCCATTTTCATGAAAAGGTCGCCCCCATCACTCTGGTGTGGAGGTCGACCTGTCATTAACATCGCTTAAGATATTCGAACTGTTTCGGGTTCCCGCATTGATTAAATAAACCGAAAGCGATTTTCATTAATTTCATGTTGTGCTCGTTGGTTGGTTTTTCAATTGTTTAGAAAATGATCATAATTAGCTGTTACGAAATCAATTTGTTTGGTTTTGGTATGGCGTTCTCGTTGCCCGGTTGCCTTGGCTGCCGACTCGGTGGCTGCGTCTCGCAAAGTGTGTAGATTTGTTGTCGAATCGGCAATTAATGCGATGCCATTCGAGCATCTCGCAAAGCAATAAGTGCCCGACGATTGATTGATCATTTTTGGTATTGGAAACGCCATTGGCCAACACATTGAACGCACGGACTTTAAATAGAATTGCGTTGCGGTTGGATGATTACGCAGGAATGGAATGGATATCACATTTTCTGTTGACAGATGAATGAAATACCGTTCCTCGCAATTTGTGGGCGGATGTTTCAGATTCGTTTATGGAACATTCTTCGATATGTTGCACGATTTCGCACCGAATTTGGTTGGGACGATTTCGGTTTGGCAGAAGCAAGCTTCATCCAAAGTCATAAAGTCGATGCGAACCATGAGATATGACAGTGATTGGCACAGTTTTGGGGTGCTTCAAAAGTCGACCTCATCCATTCGTGGACTTTGTGCAAATCAAAAGCAGTCCCATCATTTGTTTTTGTTTTTCCGTTTCCATCAATTATTCACAAATAGTAAAGCTTTAGCTTTGCTGTCGCTCATCTGTCGTCGGTTGTTGTTATTCCAAGCGTTATGGTAAACAGTCGACGATTATACAATTACAATTAATAATTATGATTCAGTCATTGAGCGTTGTTCGTTATGCGTTTCATTCTTCTGTTCGTTCGTCCGTCGGCCCGTCGGTCCGTCACCACTCCGACTGTTGACAATAGAATATCAACTGAATCAATAAACAAATCCATTTGTTTGAAGAATAAACTTGAATTGTTGTGATTTGCTTCGATTCGATCGTTAGTTACATTCATCAGTAGGCGGACGGACAAAAGCTCCTTGTGGCATTGAACTTTATGTAAGAAAATATTATTCGATTGGACACGTATAATGACTCTGCACGCATACCATTGCGTCAGTCGCACGAACACCGCACGAATGGGACACCAGAAAAATAAAAACATAAAATACCGAATGCTTAAGTTCAAGTACAGCTTAGGTGAACGGAACATAATTGGTATACTAATCAAATCGATGGCTATTGCTCATTCCACATTTGATGTGCTGCCGACCGTATCGATCAAATGGTGTACACACGCGCCACATAATGTATGCGATCGAATCGTATGAGTATCGCGTCATTATTACTGCGTCACATTCGGCTGGTGTCATGTCATTGTTCAATAATTCATGGTTTTTGAGGCGGTTCGAAATGACAAAATAAAATCCAATTCCAATTCTTCACCAGAAATTGACCTTAACCCTTATCGTAGCTCCACTGAAATGGGGTTATGAGTCTCGAGAATCATCCAGCCCGACTTTTTCCAGCACTCATTCTCTGGCGTGCTCTCGGAAAACGAAACGGTTTGACGAGAAACACACTGACTTATTCATGTGCCATGAAAAATCAATTTTTCTTGTGGGCTCTCATGAGAAGTAATTTTTCAAAAAAACACATGCCATTGTCATGTGAGCATGTCTAATTGCTTGGGGTTATTGATTAGAACTATATTACAGCAAATTGCTCAGCGTCACTCCGCTTGAAGATGCTCTCGTTCCCTTCGCTCTTGGTTCGACACGATTCGAAAATCATTTGAAAATTGCTTCGATTTTGGCAACATGGTGCTGTGCGTCGTATGATTCGCGGTTGGTCGTGTTTCTTTTTTGTCCTCCTAGAGATTCCTTCAAGCTCTTTGGGTCACGTTTCAACGGGCACACGAATGAAAGCATGGGAGGAGTGGCACAGCAAAGCCTTTTGAATCCATGTCGAACAATGCGGGGGTTTTTCGCATTTAGACAGCATTTCCAAGTAACTTAATCAAAATTCCCATCGGGAATTTCGTCGGACAGAGATGAATTTCGAAAATGCTTCCACCTAAAATTGCATCATGCGCTCAACATTCTGCCCAGCCATTCGATTTATTTTCCTCTTGGAGTTTGTCTATCATCAATTTTGCACCAACATATCTATCCCCTTACGTTTTTCCATTCTTTCTTTCGTTTCCCTTCTTTTCTCCTCGTTTTTCGTAAACTTCAATCTTTTTGACATTCATTTTGCATGAATTCGGTTTTCGTAAATGCCATGAATCACATTGCACTGTTGACGAGAAAACGAAGACGGGTGACGATAGATGGTGCAATAGCTAAACGTTATCCAGCACTTGATTTCGATAGGACAGCCATGATGTCGGCAGCTTCTGTGGAATGGCAATTGCAACATCCACATTCAGATGCAGCCGATGCAGCAATGGCATTTCAAACGGATATACTCATTTCGTTGCAAATGGGTCAAGTTACCTTTGATTCATTCGTTCATGCCATATTGATTGTCTTGACGACATGAACATTTTCGTTCAAGTTCTCTTTAAGATATTTATTGGTGTTGGTTTGATTTGCAAACAGTTATTTTGTGAACGTGATGCCGGGCAATTTCCATTACCACTCGAAACCGATTAGGAGAGAGAGTGAGGTAATGCTGTCCAGAAATTGAATGTCTCGTTGATCCGGTTAGACTCGCGATTCGAGGTGAACCGAGCCCTCTCGTCATCAGACCATCCATCAACACTAGCAAGGACACTGTAATCAATCGACCGGCATATTTCATTCATTCCGTTGTTGAATGTTTTCATTTGATTTTCCGACAAAACTTTTCTCGATTTGAATTGAAATCGATGAGCGTGTATTGGTCGCCATTCGGTTTTCCATCAATTTCTGTTTACTTGATTTTACCGAAATATTAATTAAATTTTAATGTTGAATTCACCACCCTCCACACCCACCATTTCCGCTCGCACTTGTGTGTATTCGTCGCCCTATCGCTGATGCCATCAATATCATCATCATACCAATTTCCACACACACACACACACACAACTGCATTTTGGACGAAACGATCGCTGAAAAACTTGATATTTTCGTTGCAGATGAGATATCAACAGAAGCAAAAACTCGAACGTGAACAAAAAAAGAATGAATTAATTACTGGCAGAGGTTTAGCAGCCATTGATTCGAATGATAATAGTAAAATGTTGACAGCTACAATTGGAAATGGAAAGGTAAATGTTTGCTTCGATGGTGTTTGCTTGGTGATGGTGAGTGCTGGTGGCTGTGACGAGGTGAATGAGCGATTGAATGGGTTGAATGGTATTGAATGGGTGGAAATTTCAGTGAATATTTGTATTGGCGAAAATCAGTTTAATGGATGATTTGATGTGGAATGAAATGGTTTTTGCGCTTTCCACAGGTACGGCAGATGTTCGATGAACGGCGGCAACGAGTCACTGGCATCGATAAAAGTTATCCACTTCAACCAATTACAACACGAACATCACCAACAGCCCATAAAATCTCATCGGTAAGTGGGCTTGGCCATTCGCTCGTTCCGGCCGTACGTTTCGTTGCCAATTCTCGATTCGATCAATCATCGAGGCCCGGGTCTCGTTCTTCAATCGGTCGATAGAAGAATGATTGAAAATCCTCGGGAAACTTTGATCTGTATGTGTTGCTGACCCAAAAATGGCCATTGCAGGTATCGTCCATAAAACGAACTGTCAAACATCATGTGAATGGAAACGGCGACGCAAGACAAAATTCAACCAAATTTACAACCGCCAACGATATGACTCGGTATTCACCGTCAGGCCAAAATCAATTTTATGTAAGAATCGATTCTGAATGCTAAGCTGCCGCTCTAAATGGCAATTTCAATGAAAATTTTCCCCTTTTTTCCGGTGTCGGTTTGCTTTTCGGTAAACGATCGGCTTCTTGGCAAACAACCGAATCAACAACAACCAAACACTGCCACATGAAACCAGGATACCGATTCAATAACAAACCACATAAATAGAAATTTAATATCGAGCAAACTAGCGGATAGTGATTGCATCGACAACGAGCAGTTTCCAGGTCAGTCATTTGGACGGTTTTGATATTTGCATTTCGGTCGTTTCGGTCGTTTCGATCGAAGCAAGTTGAAATTGAAAAACGTGAATAAAATTTGGGAAACCACAAATAAAAAGAGAGAAAGAAGGAGACAATTTCATACGATTCTAATTTTCGATATTCATTAGAAATATTTACTCAATTTGATGAGGACGACCGAGTGGATGGTGAGCGAAAAATGTTGAATGTCGGAAAACAAATGGCTAGTTTAAGCGTGCACGACAACAACAATAACAATACCAGCGCTGTGAAGCATCTGAAGCCGGTGATAACGCGGAAAAGTGCCACCGATGGAACGGCAAATACCCTGAACGGGCACAAAAAGCTCGGTTTACCAACAAAGCCCCGTCCACCAATAGGCAATGCCGCGGAAAAACCCGTTTCAAAAGTTGCCTCGGCCAACTCGATTACATCGCCTGTGAAGAGAGTGAGTTGATTTCGGTCTGGACACTTTGCGTCACGACTAGACATAACATTTGCTCCAACTTTATTCGCAGGCGTCGGCAAGTAAATCGGTTGCAAGCAGTTCGTCTTCGAATCGCAGTAGCGCCAACTCATCGGCCTCGGTCAAGGCACTGTCTCGACCGGCCACCAATACACCACCACCGGGCCAAGTGAGCTGCAACATTTGTGGCCGGAATTTTAATGAAGACCGAATCGATCGGCATGAAGCCATTTGCAAGAAAACAAATACGAAAAAACGAAAAATTTTCGATACGACCAAGCAACGGGTTCAGGTAAGAAATTTCGAAAAATCGTTATTCCACTATGCCGTTATATTCACGTGTCTGTCTCTTCAGGGAACCGAAGCAGAGTCGTTCGTTAAGAAGGGGACTCGAGTGGCCGCCAAGAAAGCTCCACAAAACGACCACCAATCGACGAAGAAAGGCGACTGGCGTCGCAAACATGAAGAATTCATCCAGGCCATTCGCAGTGCAAAGCAAGTGCAACAGCATTTGGCTCGTGGAGGCAAGTTGTCGGATCTACCGCCGCCACCACCATCCGAGAATCCCGATTATGTGCAGTGTCCGCATTGTTCGCGACGATTCAACGAAGGAGCTGCCCAACGTCACATTCCAAAATGTGCTAATTTCCAATTCAACAAACCAAAGCCGAATGCCGCTGCCAATAAAGCGAATTTGGCCAAGAAACGTTATTGATCACAATCGTCGTAACGTTTGCTTGGCGAATCTTTTTGTTCCAGTATTTTTCCGTCTATTTTTGTTTCACTCAACGTTTTTCCTTCTGGAAATCCTTTCGTACATTTTTCCATGTGCTCCACAACGCATTAACATACTAACTGGCTAATGAACATGCCCAGTCAATTTGGCAACGTATTTTGATTGCTTCATTGTGATTTTTAGGAAGCAAATAGTATTTATCAATTTCATATCCAACGGTGGTTTTAATAAAGTCAAACATAATTAACATTTGCATAATGTGAAATTTGGTGTTTCTCTCCCCTCATTCAATCAGCCAACAGGCTGGCTGGGGAGGCGGCCAATCAAAGAATGTTCGAAACGCTTAGGCTATCAAAGAACAGAGGTAATCAGCGAGATTGTGTTTCTGAAACTTATGCATCTCATCACAGGAGGTTATGAATGGCTTATCGTCATTGAACTCGACCCTGGAATTCCCAGTTGACTTCGACGAAAACATGATTATCTTTCTGAACTGATATTGAGTCAACAAAATGTGCTGACTCGAGTGAAACGTACACCAGTTTTTGAATGGAAAGTGAATTGTTAAGTTCAAAGTGAAGCACCGGAAAATTCGCAAGTGCACCGCAATGTTATTGAAATCTCTACCGCTTACTTTTCTCGTCGTCCTTCTCGGGGCGGTCGTGTTCTGCGACGACGACTGTCAAATCACACTTGAGGAAACGTTAAATTATTTCGAATTGGGAGACAGGCAGATCGAACGGGATATTTCGCGGCTGACCTCTGAGAAGAAAGCAGTATTGCTGATTGGTCCGACCGGAACTGGAAAAACTACATTGGCCATTTTTCTGACCGATCCAGCCCGCTTAACCTCCATCAAAAAGAAGGGTAGTTTTACATTTTCTGACGAACAGGGGAAAATTGGATCGGCCACTACGGTGTCGAAGACGTTCGTGCCCGAACTGTTTGTCGACAACAACCACTTGGCATTCTACGACTGCCCGGGCTTTCAAGACACGCGGAATCAAAGTGTAGAAGTCGCAAACTCTTATTTCCTCGCGAGGCTCTCCAAGCAAGCGACGAATATGAAGATCGTGTTTGTCGTGAACCAAAATTCCGTGTCGCCATTGGGATCTCGCAGCGAATTCGTCACTGCGCTCCGGCAACTGATTGAGCTTTTGGGAGACGTGGATGATTACCGAAAAAGCTTGCTACTGATTGCGAACAAAATATCTCCACACGTTTCCGAAGCAGATGCTTTAGAGCAAGTTACCGGATTTTTGACGGACTACCAGGATAATTTGCGGAACAATAACCAAACAGCTTATTCGAGGAATGCTTTGAAATTGTTGGATACATTTTTGACGAACTGCAATTCGACCTGTGACAAAATAGGGTTCATGTACAGCCCAAAGTTGAAGGGACCAGTCGCGGATATACCAGAGCTTATGGACAATAGAGATCACTTATTGAACATCATCAATCGGAACGCAGCTTATGCTAATTCACTAAACGGTGGCTTCGGCATGGCTATAAGTGACCGAGGGAAGCTCTGCTTAAACGACCTTCTGCTCGCGGTCAACACCAAAATTTTGAATTCCTTCGGAGAGTTAGGACGTGCACTGCTGCAATACCACAATTCAATGGCAAAGTCACACGATTTCAACGTGGAAAGCTTAATGATCCAAATCAAGACGGAGCGTTCGAAATTGGCTACAGTCATTGAATCACCAACGCCTTCGATATTCATACGAAATGTGCGCAATTATGTTAACCGTTTTACGCCCAAATTCGTCGAAATGGAAAAGATCGAAAAAGACCTAATTCGCATGCAGCATCTCAAAAAATTTCGACATTTCACTGAAGCATTGAGCGCGTGGAAGAAAGCTTTCGGAGACTTTACAAGAAAATTCTTCGATGAATACGAGACGTGGGTGCGTTTCTCAAACACGACAATCGAGAGTTTGTTCAATTTCGATATTCTCAGGAGCGCGGATATGGACTTCAATTCATTTATAGAGAAACAGGCCAATTTCGCAGAAGTCCGCTATTTTGACTCGGGATTCGTTAAATGGGACTCCTTGCAGCGGACTCTCCAACAAACAGTGAGTGCGGAAACGACTGAAGATTGTAACGATGACCGATTTACGGTCAGGGGCAACATCGTCCGGCTCAGCGACATCAGATTCAGAAATTGCCCAAATGCTCGCCATGTTGTAATTTTCGCTACTTTGGCGTTCGTCATCGATGATGATTATTCCAACACTGTCAATTTCATCGTGATTGCTCCGAGATGGATTGTCGACGGCAGTCGGCAAATTAACTTGAGTGGTCAAACATCTGCGTCGCCCATTCGCTCTGGTAGCCATAGCGGTCACTTCTTTGGAGTTGGTTCAAGATTCGAGTCCGGGAAAAATCTCATCATAATCGCGAATGGAGGAAATGGATCGAAAGGAAAGCCAGGCCAAGACGCGGTCAATACAATTACTGAAGATTTGGCCGAAATGGATAGGTTGATATTTGAACATTTCGGTAAAGCATGTCAGCCTCGAGGTAAGATACTTCATGCCACACAAATCACAAATCTGACAATTTATTCATATACCAATGTTCCCGATTCAATCTAACCATTTTTCACAACGTCTATTTCAACAGTATTTGGATTGTTTCCCGTGCTGACACGAAAGTTTGTTGAGGGCTTCAGCTCATCATGCTGTCAGAACGTGAGAACTGAAAGCAGAATGAATTTCGAATCAATTTTCAAAGAGTATCCTTTGAAGTAAGATCAAGGATCAGCAATTCACCCACACAGTAAACTTTCAGTTTAGTTCCATTTCCACAGATATGAAACCAGCGAGCCCAAAGGTCGTCAGAAAGGTGCGTCTGGTAGTCTTGGAGGACGGAAAGGAATTGTCAAGCTCATCGCTTTGAATGTGGAAACTAA
Organism: Lestremia cinerea; assembly: GCA_027564135.1. Taxonomy (NCBI): domain Eukaryota; kingdom Metazoa; phylum Arthropoda; class Insecta; order Diptera; family Cecidomyiidae; genus Lestremia; species Lestremia cinerea. Next base: position 8,818 of record JANSTV010056169.1, on the reverse strand, counting down.
CGTAGTTGTGGAAGCAGTGGATGGCGCGAATGGCGAAAATGGCAACGACGGCCAATGCGGTCAAATGGCCTCGGTAGAAACGTGGATAGAACGGGGGCTTTTTCGCTTCATTCCTTGCCCTAGGAAGTCTGATTTGCGGAAGCGTACACATGAAGAAACTCGCTGCACTGATCTTTTGGATAACTCTGTTCCGGAATCGAATCTGGAACAAATTTTTCTTCATCCCATTCACAAGCCGTCTTTTGTCAATGAATATAAGAGTTTCATCCGATCACGCGTTGCCAACCTCACGACGAAGCGTTTTTACAATGACTTCGTCAATCAATTGGAGACAGAGCAAGAGGTGAACTATTGATGTGAACACTTTGTAATCTGTATTGAAATCAGTACTGGCATATCTATACGGAACAAAAAATCGCGTACAGACAGCCGACAGAAGCTGCGTAAAGCATTCTAAACGCGATCGCTTTTAGACGTCTATTTTGCAGATATTCGTTTGCGGGAAATGTCAAATCATCTTGCAATCGAAAATCTTCATTTAGAAGCGAAATAGAGGTCTTAGAGCGGTGCGTTTAGAAAGCTTCTGTCAGATTTCTGAACGCGACTTTTTGTTCCGTAGGGTATAGTCGGCATTATGCAATAGTTGCTACGTATTCACCCCAATCAGGGTACTGATACATAAATAGTTAGATCATTATTAAAACAGGTATTTCTGGCTTTGCTTCATGTTTCGTGTTTCTTTTACAGATCCAGGTTGAATACAAAACGGCCGATCTGGCGGACGATTTCAAGCTCCTCGACAGTCAATTTCTCCAACTGAATGACAAGCTGGACTTTCATGGCGCTTATGGCTCCCTACTCAATAGAATCTCATATTATGCAGCCCATCGCAAAGGTCAAGAACACGGTGCCGAATATTCCAAGGTGCTGAGTTACCTCCACGCGGCTGCTCGAAGTAAACTCTACAACTTGCGAGAGAACAGAGGGGCGGATTTGGTGGTCGACTTAGACGGCTATATGCAATGGGTCATTGATCAAACACGGGGAATGAGACAAGCCAAGCGAAACCTTCTGGTGGTCGATATCAGTCAGAGATTTGGCGAGGAGGTTGAACAAAAAATTTTACAATGTCATGAGCTAATCTTCGATGACATTTCGCCTCAAATTGAGAAATTCAATCGAGATCTCAATCGTTCAGTCCAGATGTTCTTGGAAGAGCTGCCAAAGAAAAAAATTGAAGCAGGGAGAGAATCTGAGAAATTTGACAAGTGGAAGAAGAAGCAAGAGGAGAAACTGATTTTGAGCAGAGTGTTAGGAGTAGCAAAGGTCATAGTTTCTTTTCTGAACTTCATTCCCACTGTTGCATCTGTAAGCGATGGGATTGACTTAGCTGAACAGATGTACAACGAAGACCAAGATGGAATTCCACTAATGCCAATTTCAGAAAGCATCGAAGCAGCTGGTGAGAGGCTTGACAGCTTCTTCAGAGCTCATATAGACTTTAAAGATACCAGCACATATCACGCAGAGCATCGAGAAATTGTCGCGACGATAGACAGACTGGAAGCAACTATCAACCAGGTGGTGGCTCCTAACATTCGGCGGATGGAGACTGAACTATATGCATTGCGAACGAATTCGAAAAGGAAGTCTCATGCTCAATTGTACGTGTCCGGATGGCGCATTCAGCAACAGCTAAAAACTCTACAAGCTGATCTGAGCTTGATCATCAGAGATTTTGAAATGGAAGAACCCATCGAGCGCACGATAACTAGCTTGATGGAATCCGTGACGATTCATATCAAAGTCTTGGACCGAATCCAAGACTTCGAAGAATATTCGAAATTGGCAAAGTTCATCGCGGACATAGAATCAGTTGACATGGAGCTGAACATCTCTGACCAGCAGCTGAGTCGAAGCCTAGCATATTTAGAACACCAAATCAGATCGAGTAATTTGGTGCTGCTCTTCGACAATGCGTTGAGCGCAGTCAAGCAAAAGTATTTCCCTTTCGCGGAACATTTTGTGATGACATTTGAGTTAAGCGAATCCTTTGATCTTCCAATGAACAATATTGAAACGACGGTTGAACAGGCACTTCGTGATTTGGATAAGCTGAAGCAGAAAACAGCGATTTTCCGAAGTCAAATCAGCAGTTTGCATGAGCTCGTGGGATACCAAAGATTCGATCGTTCCAATGCAAATGCAAAACCATTCTATGTGTGGGGTAATTCAGACCATAGCGAGTTCATAAGTGACTTGCTCGCCGGCAAACCAGTCACTGTCCAGCCCGACATGAACCAGAGACCAACTTGGGACGGCGTTAAATTCCAGCAGATGACAATCTACTTGAAGAGTTTCGGCAAAGGGCTACTCAGCCAATCTAACCTTGATCAAATGCTGAAGGGCTTCAACGCGAGCATCACCCACCATGGAAACTCCTACTACAAGTGCAACTCCAAGTACTATTTGATTGAGAGCACCGCCACGAAAATGGAGTTTGGATTCGAAAACGACGCCAATGGCTTCCCGAAACAGTACAACGGCGTTTTCAACTCAATGAGGAATTCCGACTACGCTCTCAGTCCATACGCGCTATTGACTATTCAGCTACGGTCGCTCGATTTCGTCTCCGGCGAATCTCTGGAGAAATTTAAAAATGTTGTTGATTTGGAGTTGCACGGCAGTTTTCAATACCTCATTTCAGGCGAACGAGCTTGTGTCAACATGGACGCGCACTACGTGGAACACAACATATTCGACCCATGAGCTAAGTCAATTAGATAACATGGCAAGTGATCGTAAAATGGATCTGAAAAAAAAACAGCTCGCAACAACAACAACAAAATTTGAAGTTTCTGTTCTCTCTTTATTTTCAATTAAACCCTTTTGTTGAATTTTTGATCGGATTTCTTAAAATGAATTCGAATTGTGATTCCCTGTGTTTTCATTCACTTGAAGAAGATGTGCGCTCAATGCAATCACAAGTCCGCGATCCGATTCACTTTGTTTGACGAATTTTACCAATGAATTTATCCATTCGTCCATCGATCATCATCACGATCAAGTAATGCCCAGCAATCGTCTCCTTGTCATGCTCCTGCTCCAAGAAAAAAATGATTATCCATCGATGGTTTCAATAAATTTGTTTTGACGAACCGTCAGCCATCCCACGGGGTATAGTGGTTTCATAGGTTCGTGTCTCGGATGATGGCTTCGTGAAACAGTACAACGGCGCTTTCAACTCAATGAGAAATTCCGACTAGTCTCTCATTCTATACGCGCTGTTGACTATTCAATTGAGGTCGCTCGATTTCGTCTCCGACGAATCTCCGGAGCATTTTAAAAATGTTGCAGCTTCAAATACCGGTATATCGATATCGCCGGTGTGGAATTGGAGATTAACAGAAATAATTGTTGATGATTTTCTTTATTTTCATTATTATTATTTTATTCTGCGGTGCGGTAAGTGCGCGTCATGGCGTTCGTTATTCCAGGGATTCGTTTGATTCGTCTATATTGAAGGAACTTTACGAAATTTATTTATTGTACGACCGTCAAAACGCACGTAGCCAAGAGATTGCTCAATTCGGATTCGCCATTCAATTGTCCCGGCCGGTGTGTCCGTTAGTGCGTCGAATTCGATATCCAAATTGAAAGTCATTCGAATTGAACGAGATAATCATCCTTGTTGTCGACTCTTCGCGAGAAGCTGAATAAAAGAAAAATTAAGATGAACCAGTTTCGCCGACGCACGGCTAATCAGCATAAAAGTTGGTGAATATAACTGCCATCGCCCAGTCCGAGGGACCAATAGTGAAGCTTATTAACACTATACAATTCGCACGCCTAGTCTCATCTCGCTGCGATCATTTCAGCCGGCAATCTCCGGGACGAGTACCACTCAATCGACTGTTTTGAATTTACATTTCGATGTCTAATTGTATACTCGATTTTCCGTATATCAAATTACTTCAGAGTTAACCCTTCAAATAAAATTTGGGTCCAGTCTTCAAAGTTGAACCATCCGCAAATGTGGATCGCACAAGGAATAAAACGCAAAACAAGAATCATATTTTTCATCGAATATTTCTTTTCGTTCTTCATCAATCAAAATTGAATTAACACACATTCATTATTCATTAATCAATTGAAATTATACAATGTTTATCATTTTCCATTTGCTTTATATCATTTTCCTTAATTGATTAATTAATTTCCTCCCTTCATTTAATTTTCGTTTCCTCTCAATTTTTCAAATAAACACACAATTATCGGTTATTGAATCATCAATTATTACAACGTTATTCATCATTCACTCAATCATCGGCCTCGGATTAAATCATTCCATTTGCAAACAAACAAAACAAATTTGTAAATGTACACTCAACCCTGTGTGGTGCTGGGTACTGGTACTGGAATAATTCAAACTAAACAATTAATTAATGTTGGTTGTTACAAAACAAAATTTTCAAGAGAAAAAGAATTCTACTCGCGAATGAATAAATCAACAAGAGTTCTGTTGATCGGTATTGGTTAATCTGTCATCTAAACGTTTAACGAGTCCATCAATCACCCTCAAGTCACGCTGTCTCATTCATACGGTGTTGTCGCACGTGAATAGCCAATACATGGCAATTCACTCTCATTAATTACTTAATGTCAATTTATATGCTATTTAGCTTTTCTGATTTTGCCTTCTTTTTTTTCAAATTCGCCTCGTTTTCCCATATTTCTCATCTGCGTTTCTTCCAATTTAATATTAATTATTTAATTAATTTTTAAATACAAATATTTTTAATTTTTTTTTCTGTTTCCACTTTTTGAGAAACAGAATCTTTCATTTTTCTCTATGAATTTCATTTCGGGAAATACAATTAATTAAATTAGTTAATTAATCGTTAACTAGTTGATCGTTTGCAACACAAATTGTATGATTAGAATGCTCATCACTGTCGTTGCTGACACGGGGCGGGCTTGAAACAGCGTAAAACTGACATTTTAAAATCGGTTATCGTATTTTTTGCGCCGATCATTTCCGTCGGAAACAGATTCATTCAGAACGATCGTCGGGCGCCTCGCATCAAACGTCTGCGATGAACGTCCCAATAATTCGACTCATGGTTTGTAGCCAGTCGATTGGTCTGATTCGTGATTGGCTTGACTATTTGCTTGTTGTTGTTGTTTATTGTTTTCGTTTTTGGTTTCGAAGCGGGTGCCGTCTGTCTTGAAATTCTTGAATCTAGATTTAGTGAAAATGGTGTCTATTTCTGCGTAAAATATTTTATTATTGATATTTATAATTTTAGTTAGAGTTACAACTATTTTTTTTTTGTAATTTTTTCAGAGTTTTTTTTAATAAATTTTTCTTTCCATTCAAAGTGTCTAATCTGAAACGATTTTATTGTTTGTTGAGTTTTATGTGAGATTTTCATCGAAATCATTTTCTTTGATTTTCTCAGTTAGCAGAGGTTTTTGTTTGCTCCTTTGAATGTTCTCATTCAACCACTTTCACTTTCTCTCTCTCTCTCGCTTGCACAATTCACATTCAAAGAATTGATTCAATTGCGTACATTACTAAATTACTAAATTCATCCCATAAATCTAATAAGATCCTATGTTGATCACCCTTGATATTTCAGTATTTTGAAAATCAATTTGTTTGTCGAAAAATGATCACTTACGGCAAAAATCGCTATTTATGTTTGTTTTAATCCTTAAAACTGTATGAAATCGGCGTCGACGGTTGACACCACTAACTCTATAAGTACAAACTCGATTTTATCTCATTTGAATTTCTCTAAAAAAAATTGTCTGATAGGAATTTTGTCAAAGGGCTCCTCCGAAGCGAAAACGAAATGTGACGTTGGTTGAAGATGGTTGTTGCGGGGCGAGTGGCAACGATGAGATACAAATCGATGTGTCCCGAAAAGACGGACGCAATCAACGGAAAATTATGGGACAAGATCGTTGAATTATGCGCAACTCGCTAAACGATTTGCGAATGTTTCAACGAAGAAAAGTGGTTTTTTGGCAAACCACTTGAAAATCCACAGTCGATTTTCGATTTGCGCAAATCAATTCAGCAGAACATTTACCGTTCAAATGGCTAACAACTATTCTACATTTACAAGCATCTGCCATTTGCTGCTGCAGAATAAAACCAACACGTTGCTTTCTCGAATAAAAAAGAATATTGAAATTCTTTTTTGAACTTTAATTCTAAAATAACTTCCAGCCAACGTGCAAGACATTAATTCGTCCTATATTTCTTCCTTTTTGTTTTGCTTGAAATTTTTCATTTTATTTCTTTTGAACCAAAATAGCAAATTCGAATGGATCATTCGACAAGAGATGAGTCTGCATTTCTTTGTTTCTTTTCCAAACAAAAACAAAACGAAATAAAAACATAAATTTCAAATGAAAATAATCTCATCAAAATTTTTCAATTATTAAATTTCATTATTTATTTGCAAATTCATAAAATGTTTCTTACAAAAGCCAAAATGTCAAGAAATACACGAAGATTAATAAGAAGAACAATTCTTTGAAATCTTTTCATAAAAATTTCATCAAAAATAATAATTATGCCGAAAATGTTCAGGAAAAAAAGAGCAAAACAAAAAACTATGTGGAAAAGAGAATAATAATCTGGAACCACCATCGACCTCCATAAAAGACTAAATTTTTTCCAGAATGAAGAGTCACTGTTCGTTGTCAACGTAATTTCGTTTGATGCTTGTGCAAGTGACGGCAAAACATTCGGTTGAAAGATCCGCCGAGAATGTGCTATGGATTGAAGTAAGCAGATCGGTGTCGCCGATCACATTCTCAGTCGAATCACCAAAATCAATCAATTCATATTCCATCAGAACGAAAGCGAGAACGGAATGAAAACAGAATTATGGTCGAATCAATTCGGCTGATTGGCCCTTGAAGGCAGACGGTAATACAAGCGAGCCTGCGCAAGATTGAGGAAATCATGGAGGCGCATCGGAAGATGACTGTTTTTGAGTCGAGTCGATTGACACAAAACGGTTGAGAGGAGTCTTCTTCCGAATCAAGAGAGCTAAGCGAATTAATTGTGTGACGTTTGAATTCGTTCAAATCTCAAACTTGGCACAAACGCTGGCATTTTCATTATCCACACGTTCTGTTTCACAAACTCATATTCTTTCTCGTTCCAACCGTCTGAATGCCATTTTTCACATTTGCGACCACTTCGTCACCCGTCGATCATGAGTTTTGCATCGACACGAACGAAGAGCTTTTCGATCATTCGCTCGAAATTGAAATGATCACGTCAAACAAAATTAAATTATTTTTTGTTGAACATTTTAATTTGATTGCGAAAATTTAGCGTTGCATTTTTGAGGAATTGGTTTTTTTGTGTTTCCGGATGGTTTTGTTTGTGTTCTTAATCTCCAATTTAAATCGCAAGAGATGATGAGAGGAATTTAGAAAAGAGTCGGGCGATGAATCCGAAAAGATTAACAAAAAATGGTGAAAAATGATGCGCAAAAAAAAAAAATACCTAAACAACAACGGGACATAATTGCGGTGTCCGTCATTGGGATGACGATTCTAAAATATCATCGATACTAGCGAATGCACAACTGCCTATCGTCGACTTAGCCATTAGATTCAATAATTCACAAGCATGAGCCACACACACCTCCAACGGTGGTCGAAATGAATAATTCATAGATTCTGTGCGGATGTGAAATGGTTTCGAGTTAGTTGACCGGTCCAGACGCTTATCGATTCCCACATACTCACCTAATATGGCAGAATTTAATGCAGCGCAAACCGTTTCGCGTCGAGATGGGCACAATTGCCATCCCAAGGGGCTCGACCATGGGTTCGAATAGGCTAATAAACTAAATGCATCCTGAAATAATGAGCGGATCGTACGATCGATGGTTAGCATGGAGGGAGTGCGTTTGGCATGGGTCCGATCAACACTCACCTCTAACATTTTTCTGTTGGTTTCATTAGCCCCATTGTCCTTCTCCAAGCGTTGGCTCATTTGAAATAGTTCTCTGCCAAATTCTAGCATTCGCTCCACGCCCGATTTGCTCGACTTTCTGTTCGGCACTGGATCCACTTCTGAAAATGGCAAAATCAACGCAAGTCATCATAAATATTCTCATTGAGACAGTTTCTTATAAGAATTTCGACGCGATCAAATCAGATCCACGTTGACAGCTGCATCGACGGTGGAACGGGAAAAGGGAAACCAATTCAAAACCAAAATGTCACTCACCCATATCTTCGTCTGTGTCCAGAGAAGTACAAATAATATTTTCTGCGGTGCCATTTCTGTGACTATTACCTGCAAAGTGATAGAATATCGCGGAATGGATGACGAAAAAACATCCGATAAAAACCAAGTAAAAACAACTAGGGAATCACTACAAACCGTTGGTTATGTGGCCGTTCTCCATTTCAATGTCAGTACTAAAGTCAGCGACGTTATTTATGTTATTAATTTGGTTATTGAATTGAACTTCATCGTGATTGTTATTTTTAGCTGGCTCTACGATGTTTTCGATGTTGTTCGTTGACGTGAAATTACTGCGAATCGGGGGTTGGTGGAGGCACGCACGATGAGAAAAAGTTGGAGAGAGGGAGAGAAAAATCAAAGAAGAATTAACATTTCAACTGATTTTCGTATTCGATTGCTTTCGGAGAATAATTACTTGGTGTTATTTGAATCGGGATTGTCATTTAATTCGGTTTCCGTTATGATCGCACTGTTGTTATTGTTTTGTGAACCATTCTGATACGTTTTGGTTGATTGAATAACAGATGTTTG
>JANSTV010056158.1:1359-12903 GCA_027564135.1 Lestremia cinerea | reverse complement strand
TGGGTGACCCATCACTATTGTCAACATAAAATAAAACTATTTATCAATGCAGTATCAATTTATATTGCTGATGGTGGTGCATGCATCTGGTGCTGGTGCTGCGATGTACTACATAATTTGGTACATGCATTGGCAGCGCACATAAAATGAAAACTAAATTTCGCCTGGAAAATATCAAAGTCATCAATAGTTAAAACCAAAAGAGGAGAGAGAAAAAAAAACGGAAAAATTGGAAAACGATGAGCGCAACGGAATGAAAAAACAAACGGGAAAAATAAACGATCATTGAAATGCTCCCGTGTGGAAGAGGTTGTGCCGGCAAGTGGGAAGGCACACCGCACCGCACGTGAAAGTAGAGCGGCAATCATCAAAGGGCTTGTAATTTGTGATCAACCAGGGATACAGGGTGGCCTCAACTTCTCTTTTGATGACTGTTTGTTCAAAGGCAGGGTTTTCCCTCGAGCTTTTGAAGCTTGTGAAGGCAGCACGAGATCAGCTGGCCCATTTAGGTTTCTCCTCTTCTGAAGTATTGAGCTATGAGGATGATGAGGCTCGTCTCCAGGCGTCTCGAGTTCTGTTGTTCAAAGTGATGGCTTCTGTATTGGGTGGTCTGGGATATCCACACCAAGACCCTCTCGATGGTTAGAGGTTGCACTCGTTCATATGAAGAGCGTTGTCAAGGGTGAGGAGGCAATAGTAGCGAATCCGATGGAGGGGAACCCCACAAAGCTTCCGTCTCGATTGAGGGCTAGCACAGGATGCATTCAGTGCATTTTGATAGATGATTTGAGGCGACAGACTGACTGAAAAGGTTCGAAGACGATCAAACGATGAATGGCAAGACGATAAAGCTGTAAAAAGCTCATAAATCAGTGCATCAAATCAAAGCATCATTTTCACATGGGAACTCAAAAATGTTATTCACGCAGTTACAATGCCCAAGCCAATCGATGATTTGATTGCATTTCCATTAAAATGATATATAATGTGGCTCAGTCATTTGCGCTATATATCGCTCGGTCGGACGACCGGCCGACTTACACATCCTCCTCATGCAGATATCCGCAAACACACACACACACACACATAAGCACTCTAGCACACACACACCGATCCGATTTGGCCGGTCATTTACATACGACTATTTACGTTGCATGCATTCTCGCAAATCGATTAGCACTGACTGAAAGGGACGGAAATACACTGTGAATTTATTACACGATTTATAATTAAGTTCCTGCATAACCTAATATTTGATATTCCTCGCATATAATGCACACAATCATAATGCGTGGTCGATATGCATTCGCACATCCATACGGCTCGTACGCACATACTCATCGCATTTGACTGCAGTTCGGGCGTTTCGCGTGGCCAATGGGTTCCACCGGCTCCATCTGTGTGTCTGTCGGAGGCCATCTGCGTCCATCTGTGTCTATCTGTGTGCGAATCGGTAATTTGAATTTGCATTTTCATATCTCATTTGAAATATTCACTTAATTACACAATGTTACATATTCATAAGTGCCCCATTTATTCGATTGCGGCAGCTGATTTTCGTTTTTCCACCATCAACCACGTGCAATCGACAATCAAACGGTGGAAAGCTTTCTCACCTTTCATTGAATTGCGCATTTGCATCGAAATCGCTTTGAATTGATTGATCAATGGGCAGAGTACAAAGCGCGGAAGATTGAAAAGACCGCGGCTTTGTGTTCACGTCGAGCCGGCGAGAAGGATATCCGCATCGAGCCGTCTTCAAAGAAGAGGGTCTTTCCGACCCATGAGAGCTTCGTGAATGACACGACGAAATGAATATCAAGCAGACAAGTGGAGGAGAGCCGCAAGCTGCCCCAAATCCCCTTCAAACTCTTCCGCGACGATGGAGGAAATCCTGACTAGAACCTCAGTCATTCGTCCTTCTCCCTCCAACCCACCTCTCGTCATCACCCAAACATTGAATAAGCTCAAAATTGTTCAATATCGAATGATGTCGCTTTGATGAAGCGGAAAAATCAAATCAACGCCTCTGATCAAACCTCATCACAAGCATCAACGAGTACACACCACAACCGCTGCGGTTTCAATTTGAATGGCAATCAAACGCTGAACATCAAAATCGTTGAGTCAAACACCGAATGGACTCTCGTCGAAGTTGAACCATGCTCACGGTCTGTCGGTAATGCAGACTCTCGATGAATACGTTTTTTTTTAGTACCAAATGCGTGACTGTGAACTCGATGATAAGCCATGAAGAGAGAAATTCCGAAAACTAGAGGTTTTTGGCGATGAATTCTCCATTCTAAAATTGAAAACGACGAAAATTTCAATTTCCTCCTCAATCAATTGCTGTCAAGAAGATACGAGTTCAATCATCGCGATGTTGAAACCGTCATCATTGTTCGAAAACGTTTCGAATATTCCTCTTCAAAATGTCTGCAGGGAAATGGTAATCATGAATCGCACCTTGAAATTCGAAATCAAAGCAAATGGAGTGGTTTCGAATGATCTGAACCAGCCAGCGGCAGTGATTCCTATCGTTATCGCCTTGGCCGAAACGATGAGAAAAAAAGCGAAAGCGCTCGACGATGATTACGTTGACACAAATGCAGTGTGGCCAACCGTGCGCCATGGAGTTTCGCTCAAAGCGGTATAAACAAATGACTGAATTGAACCGAAAAATATATTTCTCGAAAGACCGATCCAAGTAGACAAGTCCACCACCATCTGTCAAAACACATTTCATCATTATTTCATAAGTACGGCTGTGCAACGGCGCACATTTTTCTCACCATTCGTCGATAGAAGAAAATCTGTGTGTTGAGCGAATCGCGTAAACCGCGACACTGACTATTTACTCGAAACAAACAATAAACCGATAGATTTTTTACGGAAAAGCTTTAACGTTTTTCGATTAGACCCAGCAAATTGAATAAAATTGGCAATCATGTCTGATTGGGATACGGTGACGGTTTTGCGTAAACGCGCTCCAAAGGCATCGGCAATGAAAACAGAAGGGGCCATAAATCAAGTAAGGGAATCATTCCAAAAAATTGAGTCGTGTCTCATTGACGGGAATTTCCATATCAAGTGCATTCACCGACGACCATTCAATGTGTCATTTTCGGTGAAACGACGATATTTTTTCACGTTTTATTTACATTTTGCAGGCACGTCGTCAGGGTCTGGCCATTGAAACCAAAGACAAATGTGAGTAAATTCCATCAATTTGACATTTTTCTTCGTGAACGACCGACGATATATCTTCGATTCGACTCGATGTGAACCTGATTGAACTTTTGGCCATTGTTGCGATTGTTGATTTGAAATTTCGTCGCTTGAATTTTTCACCTTTCTCTTCCGTCCGTGAATAGTTGGTGCCGGAACAAACAAGCAAAAAGTTATCACAAAAAACACGGCGAAATTGGATCGAGAGACTGAGGAGCTGAAGCATGATAAGGTCCCATTGGAAGTTGGCAAGATCATTCAACAGGGCAGGAATGCCAAAGGACTCAGTCAAAAGGATTTAGCGACCGTGAGTAATGTCTTTGTCTCTTTTTTTTCGCCGCTGATCGCGCTCACGAAACGTCCAAAACCTCTGACAGGCTCGGCAATCACCATCAAATTGAATCCCATTCGATTCTAATTGCATCCAACTTTCTTCTCTCCACAACATTTTTCCAATTAGAAAATCTGCGAAAAGCCCCAAATCGTTCAGGACTATGAAGCCGGTCGCGGTCTGCCAAACAATTTAGTTTTGGGCAAAATCGAAAGGGTGATTGGATTAAAATTACGTGGCAAAGATCGCGGTCAACCACTAGCGCCCCTTGTTCCAAAAGCGAAGTAATAGGGGGCTCGAAACCACACACGCAAAGACAGTCCGAAATGTGAATGAATTTTTATCGTTTCTTTCAATTTTTACATAGTTTATTTTCTTTTCATTAATTATGTTGTTGTTGTGCACTTTGGCTCGTGGCACGAGCCTTAGCTAGTAGAGAGAAATTCTTTCATTCGGAAACCAATCGAAAAAATTGTATTTGAATCTTTCACATCGAACTCTATGCTCATGGTCGGTTGTACTGATGGTGTCATTGGCGATGTATTGGCATTTACCGGTTTTTTACTCAAACAATTCCCTCAATCGATTGCATGTAGGACTGTCTTTGTTCGCTAACCAAACAACAACCCGATTATCCACCACAAAAAAACATTAACATTGAATAAAAGTTCTTTCTCGAAATGCAAAATGTCATCCAAATGGTTTGTTTTTTCTCTTCTCGTTCGCTCTCTTTCTTTCGCAAGAGTTTTCATTTCAATTTTCTAATTGGTTGTTAATCAATCGTGCTGGATGGCGTGAGGAGAAAGTGATCAGACGTTGGTTGGCTGAGATTCGGCGGATCCCGGTGTGATGATGGATCAACCGGAGCTGAAAGTTGTTTGGAAGAGTCCGAATGGCATCGGCAATGATGTTCAACCAGTTTGAGTGTTGATAGCTTGGTCGTAGATAGCCAGCGAGTGAACATGCTGCGATTTGATTCCTGCTGGGTCGAAGCGCTGCATTCCGAATAACCGACAGGAGGTGATTCCCGAACCATCTCGTGTGAAGTTTTCTAAGCCTTTGATCGACTCTGGTTTGATTGGAATGGGTCATTTGACTGCCTCCCAAATTGGCCAATGTCATTGGGAGTGCTGTTACCGGCACGTGTGGCCGACCCCATACGCCCCCTGGCAACTCGTATTCCTTATCCTTCACCGGTCTTTCCAATTGCTAACCAACGTCGTTCGCATTTCGTCACCCGATTCATTCCCTCTGGTGATTTCGTTTCCCTCTGCCGTTTCTCACTCGTTTTCCATTGGTGATTCCTCAAATCGGAGATTGCTTGTTTTCTCTTTGATATTTTGATGAGCGAAATAATGCTGAACGAACGAAACATAAATATACAAACATCAACAATGAATGTATTGGCATTTATCTCTTGTATCTTCATCTGAGTCAACAATGGATTAATAAATACAATTAATTGTTGTGAAATTGTATGCGAGATTTGTTTTGGTTTCGTTCGACTGATCTGATTGGATGGGATTCGACAGGACTGATCATCGCTCTTGAGCAGATGGAGAGTCGATTTCGGAAGGAATGAAATGAATTGGTCCGGAAATTGATTCTCCTCCGAGGAGATTGGTGGATGAGTCAGATCTGAGTGGAGGTGGCCCAAACAGGTGTTTCGCGGTGGCCTTGACGATTTCATAAGATTTGCTAATCAGCAATTTCACAATCGAACAGTTGCATTCAATCGTGAAATTGGTGTCTGGTGTGTTGACGTCAATGTTCAATGGGTGAGTCAACATTGGTTGGTCTTCGGGCTTCGGCAGCTGTTGAAGATGTCTTTGGATTGACTCGCGAAGGTTTGTATGACGTTTTTCTTTTGAGCTGAATAGATGGACGGTCCACAACAGGTTTGTCAAAACACTTGGAGATATCAAAAACTTATGGAAATGAAGGTAAATTTCTGTTTTGGAGAATAGACGAAGCAGTTCACATCGGTCTCAAAGTGGAATATTCCGATTTTGTGCAACTGAACTTCCTCTCCTTGGAATTTCTCAAGGAAGGTGGGCAGGTGAGTCAAGTCTCTTGGGAGCAGAGTGATAACTCTTGATTTCTTCGCGACAACCTCCGAAATGATGAAGTCGCGTTCTCTCCTCATCAACTTGACTCACGAGCCGAAACAAACACTGATTCCTTTAGAAACACTTATCGCTTTATTCCACAGATGAGAAATGACAAAAGAATCAAATTTTTTTCAAAAAAAAGGAGGCGAATCCGCTTTGGGATCGAATTGAACCGAAAATGGAAATTAATCTTTGCGCAATTGCAATTTCTCGAGAGTGATGCCGTCCTTGGTGACGACATTGATGTTGACGGAGTCTCCGGTGTATATGTCGCGTTCGGTGGCCGAGATGAATGTGTCCTTGATGATGGCGATGGCTCGCTCCTTGGTGATAGGTTCCTGGGAGGGGTTGGCCTGATTCTTCAAGCCCACTTGACTGTCGAGCACCGGCTGCAACAGGGCTCCGGCCGATCCACCGGCACGGTATGTCGTCTTCTCGCAATGACCAATCGGATCGTAACTGTACACAACACCTTCGCCATTCTCATCGATGCCAGCCAGCACATTCGAGACGTAATACGGGAAGAATCGCCGGTTGTACATCAAAATGGACAGCATCTGAGCAACAGCTCCGGTGGACATGGTTTTGTTGTGGTTGTGCTCGTACATCTGCATGCGGGCAGTCACCAATGCCGTCAACGACAACGTATCGCACCAGCATCCAGTCGATCCGAGCACCGTGGTATTGGACAATTTGAACAATTTATTTTGGTCGCGAGTGTGAATCGAGTAGCCGGAACTCAGACGAGTGTCGGCTCCGATCACAGCGAAATCAGCTCCGGCAATAGCCACCACCGATCTGAAACGAGAGGATTTCCATCAGTTTTTTTGCCGTCGATTTCGGTCGCTTTGCTTTTGTTGTTCTTCGAAACGATGCCCATTTCGGCGATTCATTGTGTTGTGCATTAACCTCAAAGTGTTTCGAAAGCAAACAGATCACTTTTGTTTGGCAACTTCTATCCGCAACTTACCCGCCGTTCGATTCGTAGGGATAGAATCCGTGCTCCTTGACGCCGGCCACTTTGTAGTCAGAAATATCCTCGAATCCCAACATTGTGATTTTGTGAATAGAATTTGTTGATTTTCTCACAGATCGGAGCTTGTATTGAATGAATTGTAAGCAGAATGACAACACAATATTCCATTCGGTGATGCGAGTTAAGTTGGTTCAAGTGCGTTTCGTATTACGTATTTCGTAATTCGATTTCGAATGACTGCAGGGTTGAGTTGGTGGATTGATTTTTCATTACGAAAGCAGCTATTTTGAGCGAGCTATTCTCAAAGGAGGATTCATGTATTTTCCATCTCCCAATCAGCGACTAGGCTGATTGATTGACAAATTGATTGAATTGCATCACAAATTTTTTTCAAATTTATTCAACGAGAAACTTCAAGATTTCTAAACAAACGACGACGGTCACGGAATTTACAGGAGGGCAGCAGTGGATATGATGGTGCCTCTTTGTTCGCCAACGAATTTCTTCACAGCAAAGAACCAAGGTCCTGAAACGAAAGTACTATTTGAGCGGGACGCCTTGAGGATGGAATGGAAGCGCATACCGATATTCGTGTGCTTCAAAATGTCATCAAATGTCTGACATCCCTCAAAACTGCTGAGATTTCCGTATACAGCCAAATCAGCGAGATCCGGTTTCTTTCCGCCATGGAATGCGGTCTTTCGTTTGGCTATTTCTTTGGTCCACTCATTGCAGGCATCATACATGTGACTGCGAACATCATCGCTTAGCATATGCCGTTTCTTCAGCCGCTTGCTAATGAGCCACATAGCCGTCGCCCCAGCATAGATCATCAGCAGTTGTTCCCATTTCGGGAAATTGAGCTGCCATTCGCTGACATCCGAAAACCAGTGGAACGTTTCGACGGCTTCATCGTACGTGCGATAGCAGTTCGGTGAAATCATGTGGACTAAAGTGTTGTCAACCCAGGCTCGCCATTTGCGTTCTTCCCTGAAAAATGAGATTCATCAGAAATGTATTCCCGTCGATGACGACGCAGGGAGACTTACTCGATGGTGTGGCTGGTGACTCCCTTCGGCAGACCATCTTGATACATCAAGAAGTACTTGTTCATCACCTCCTGTTTCTTCCGACCGTTGTCATCGAAGTAGGTCTTGTTCGGATAGAAGCTCGCTAACTCCAAAAGGTCCTGTTTCGGGTCCAACTCGAAACTGGCCAACACCGACACAATCATACTGGAATCGGTCAGCTGAACGTAACGTCCGTCTCGGTTCCGAGCCAAAAGCATCGGCACTTTGCGATACGGTGACCATCTGGTCGCCTGACGAAGTACAGCATCCACTTCGACCACGGAATACGTGAAGCCGTGAGCATCCAAGAAGGCTCGCACTTTGCAGCAGAACGGACACGATTGATATTGAAACAGCACCAAATCCAAATTCGTTTTGTCATTTGCATTGACAATTTTCCGCGTGATTTTTACATCGGGCAGTTTGTCAGTCGTAAACAATGGCAAATCTTCGAATTCCATGTGCGATGTCTTCGTGTTCATCGATTTGAATTCCAAGTAGCCAGCGGTCAAAGCACCGCCGAGAATTGCACTGCCAAGCAACCATTTCACATTTGACTTTCTCGTCGATTTTGAGGCATTCGAATGGAGTTGACTGAATTGTGTTCGAAGCACCGGTTGGACGTTGTGCTGCGATAAAAGTGATCGACAGAATGTTCGCGAGACGATTGCCAATCGATGAGTTGTCATGATGTTCGTTAGCCACTGGATTTGATTGAATAAAAATTTTGCACCGATCCGAACAGAACCGTCGCGTTGACACAGAAATTCCTTGGAAGAACCTTTTGGTTCAAGGATGATGTTATGATGTTTTCGCGAATCGCTCAGCTGTCAATGGACGGAACATAACCAAAAACTGACATATTCGAAAGAGAGTTGTTTACGTAATTTCGAATTTCGATTTGCAATCCAAGTCAGTTATATTTGCGGTCTGAGATTCATTTCGCTCTCGAACTCTTTCAAAGTCTGGCAGAGGCTCATACATCATCTTGAGATCCTACAGGGACTCGACTGGAGGTGGAACACCAAAGATAACAGAAATGAAACAACTCCTGCATTTTCTCCTAAGATTTATTCAAAACATTCTAAGCTCCTACTCAGTCAACAACTCATTGCTTTTCTCGATTCTGTCAGCCTCAGGCTCCATCACGAGATGATTCAAGAGTATGCCTCCCGCAAGAAATAAGCCCATTCCCATTCCCGTCAGAATAACGTCCTTGTAGCTCATGTCGTCGGCTCGTTTCCTTTGGATGACCAATTGCCTGTACTTATGCCGAATGGGTTGAATGGTCTCCGGTCGGATGCTGTTGTGCAACAATCGACTCCGACACACCGCACGTGAAATCTCTGCTAGTCGACACACTGACATTCCTGATGATTCTCGTTTTCCGGCTGGCTAACTGCAACTCGACTTTCCAGCGAGAATTCTCTGTTTGATCAAATCCACATTTGCGAAGGAAATTGCTGCGGGTTTTATTGAAAGTATCCGCATTGCCTTCCGCACGCGACTGTCAAATGAAACATTTGCAACCAAAATACAGTTTTTGACATTCGAGCGTGGCTTTACGTATTTTCGTAAAAAGTCGATTTTTAGGCGGAAATCTTGTTCAAATTTCAAATAATCTGGTTGAGAATGAGTGGGATCAGAAGGAAAGGTTTGAACGTTGGTGAGAATCCCCCTGAAACGGATGAGAGTGGGGTCCAGGCTTCGATTTGGTAGTCCAAATCATTCGCTGCCTTGGAATGTGAGAACGTGCGCTGTTCTATGGTCAATCAATAATCTGATGGCCATTGCATGCTAACCCACAGGAGAAGTCCGGCTTGTGGGTGTTCCAATAACCACTTAAAGGTCCGATTGATGATGAACAAGTTCAGGAAATCGTCTGGGACTTAAAGTCGACGCTTTGAATCGAATGATCCGCAATCGGAACTCATCGAGTTGATTGACATTTATTTCGAGTTCATTTTTGTCTTGTGAGACGAATGCACGACAGAGTAACATGCATCCACCAAATGAACATCTTTTGGCCGTTTTGGTCAGTTTTGGTGGACACGACTTGCAGATGTTCCGAGCTGTTAAATATCAAAACCGCCCTTGGTTCCATTTTAATGCAAGAAACAACTGAATTTTCGAGCAACGAAACGATTCTCATTATTGACAATGGAAAGATGATGAAATTAAAGCTTTTCAAGTGAGTCGAGGGGAGCTAATTCTCCTGAGAAACGTTGAGTTTTATTTATGCGGATTCATCATGTCTGCGATCGAACTGCAATGATTCAGAAGTGACACCCATCATGCCTGCATTTACTTTCACTCGTCCACAATCGAAAGGCTTCTGATCATGACTCGTTTATTGCGAGCAATTAAGAAAATGCTTGGCGCCTTCCAACAGCTGACCCACACGGTTTCTAAGAATGAGACGCATATTATCGATCGAGAACTATCGATTCCGTTTGAATCACTCCAACTTCTGGTTGACAGGTCAACCACTCGGAAATACACGCATGCATGATTGATAATGATGAATTCGTTATGTGAGTAGAAAGCGCAGAGCCAAGTTTAGGGTAATTATTTTCAACGTTTTCGTTGATTCTCAACCATTTCCTTCGAGACATGAAACACCAATGTGACTCACAATCACGTTTGAAGGGGGTGGATTGGGCGGCATGAGGGAGGGCAAGGGGGTGTGTGAGTCGGGTGGAAATTGATTTAAGTGTCTCTAATGCGATGATTACTGTCCAGAGCTGGGACCAATTTGCCCGTTTGTTTGGTGGAACATCAACTGCAATCTTGACATCCAACCAGCGATTGCTATCTTTTGAGGTGATTGCGAATCGAATTTCTTCAAAGGCTGTGATTTTTCTTAAAAATGTGGCAGTTTCTGGTTCTCATTTATTGATTTTCGATTGTCCTTTCCGAACAGCATTAAGTAATGAAACGATTGTACTTTACGTTGGAAAGCCTGATGTTGGCCAACGGCACTTTTGGTCGCTCTCACTAATCGATACAACGTAATGACAACAAGCATCTGGCTCACAGCAATGTTACATTGACGAGTCGTATGCGGAAAATGCTGTCCATTAGATTGAGTCTGACCCACAAGGTCGTAGGAAGGCTAATGAGAAACTAATGAAGGAATGTCTGTTTGCAGTGAATTTGATTCGCCTGATTGTCGTTACGGTTGAACTCTTGAGGAAATTTCGTGAGGAGAGCCGAAAGTATATAAAAAGGGTAGTAAAAAAGGAAATTTGTTTGAGCCTGCTCTGGTCACATCGATTTGTGTGATTTGTTCAAAGATCTTTGTCTCGCTTAAGTAACGATATGTCACCAATCACAAGTTTGTTCGTGATCGGATTCTTCAGCTTCGATTATCTCATATCCGCGTTGATACTCAAATCGTTGTCTTCGAGCTTTTTTCCGATTCGTTCAGCTTCTTCGGCCTGAAAATCAACGAAACAAACAGAGTTACCCCATCTTGAACGACGATGAATTCAATTTTAACTTACAGTGTCTGGCAATTTGGATCCCATAGTTTCGGGCAAGAATAGCGCACATACGCAAGCAATCATGGACACGGAGCCGAACAACAGCAGAGGTAGTGGCCGATAGATGTGGTTCTGGAAATGGATTCTAGGAGTTAGTGGTCGGATTATAGATGGATTCTCGACGTTATCTCACCAGCAATGGGACGAATGGTGCAACCAAAGCACCAAACCGGGCCACAGTCGATGATGCTCCCACAGCACCGCTCCGAACAACGGTCGGAAGCATTTCAGCGGTGTGCACATAAACGGTGGAGAAGGAAGAGGTGATGCCCAACTTTCCGAT
>JANSTV010056147.1:0-12906 GCA_027564135.1 Lestremia cinerea | reverse complement strand
TCGCGCTACGAACCATCGGAATTATTAACGAAAATGTCGAATAAACCGAGTATTTGAAAAACACACACACTAATGGAGCGCGGCTGCTTTGATGCTGAAGCAATTGTCTGCAACTCACAACAAACCTAGCAAATGTCAATAATTTATTATTTATCGCCAAATTCATGCATGTTTTTGATGTTTTCATTTCGATCAACATCAATGCCAAGAACACGATTCGACACAAGAGCCGAATTCAGTCTTTGAATTTTTCACAAAAAGAAAAAAAAGATTTAAAAAAAAATACTCTGAATTGAGAGAATTTTGCTCGAAAATATTCGCCAGACAAAAGCACAAGGGGAAGGAGTTACGAGACCCCACGCAGTCACTCAACTTGTGAATCTCGATGAAAAGTCCTCTCCCAAAACTCAATCTGACGAATGGGCCCGAATCGACTCGAATCGACAAGCCACTGGAGACTCAAAATCAAAATCAATGATTTGAAAAATATCGATTCGTTTGCAAAGGGAGCGAATCGCACTCGAAAAACTGAATAAAACAAACTTTGAAATTGCACAGAGTTGCCTTTATCGCTGGAGAATTTATGAAGTTCAATTGGATCGTCGAATTGTCGAAGGTGTTTTAAAATGAAAGAAAAAAGAAATTAAACCAAAAATAAATCGATGACGTTGTCGAATGAGGAGGCGTCATGCTCGATGAGATTTCCCATTGCAATTTCCATCGGATTATTGTTTGTCAAGCGATGAAATGATCGCAAGATGGAATGATATTGAATAAATTGTATTATTTGTCGACTAAATGACTGTTTGATTGTTAATAATTGATTCAGGCAGCGGATTGATGGCCATTGACGGCAATTGTAATTGCAGCCAAAGAAATAAGGTAAAGTAGTTGATGTCAGAAGTCAAAGACGGTTGAGATGTGGCGAACGTCAGCCAAATGTGTGATTAACGCGATGATTATCATTTTAATGATCATGTCGCAGACAACAAGACGAAGCTAATGCGAGAGAGAGAGAGAAAAAAAAGATTTCAATTCATTCATTAAGCAGTTGCGTCAATTTTATTCCATTTTTTGAATCGAAAATAGTCGGTGACAGGAATGCATATCAAAGCATATCTAGCGAAATTTGTGGGTGAGAGCCTTGTCCAAGTTTTTGTCAATAAACTGTACTTCTGTGATGCATGCGTGCCGATTGCCAGCAGATATTGTCCGCACAATGTTGATCCGGCATACCATCGGCCCAAGTCGAAAGAAGCAATCTGAAATGAGGGGAATCGTCCATGAAATTTCATCAAAAAACCGATTTTTCTCACCACTTACCAAAGTCCATGAATCGGTTGCGGGATCGTATCGCTCAACAGAGTCTTGTTTCCACAGGCCAGGACCATGCACACCGCCGATGGCGTACAAAAATCCATCGACTGTCGCCACACTCATCTGACATCGTTCTTTGACCATTGACGCTTTCGTTGTCCATTTGTCGGTTACGACATCGAAACATTCGACTTTGTTTAGGAAGACTGACTCATCCACCCCGCCGATGGCATACAGGATCCCGTTGAGCACTCCAGCTCCAACGCAATGCCGGGCCGATGACATGGGTGCGACTTCGTTCCAAGAGTTCAGTGAAGGATCGAAACTGAGTAAGAATACGGTTCGGTTTATGAATTTTGGAACTCCGTTTCTGTCGCTCACCATTCCACTGATTTGAGCTGCTCCTTCCCCAGACCACCGATGGCATAAGCCTTCCCGTTGAGGCAAATGAGTGGAAAATCGTAGCGCATCGCACACATTGAGGGAAGTGGTTCGATTCTAGTTGTCTTCAGACCAAATTGCAAGACCTGACGAAGGAACTCAATGATTCAATGAAGGACAATTGGGATGACTCACCGAATTGATAACGTTCCCACTAATGCATCCACCGGCGATGATCAAACTATCGCCTAGCCGAGTCGCTCCGAAGAATACTCTTTCCGGTAAGGTTTCCACGAGCGTCCATTCATCCGTTGTTGGATCATAGAATTCGATATTGGTTGATCCTTCCTCACTTCCGATGGCAATGACACCTTCCAAATCATAGTATTTCCGGGGCTTGAGACAATAAGGGAGTGGAGGATTACCACCTTCCGTCATGAATGTCACAACTTCGCTCACAGAAACGATGGCTTCCGCAGTCAAATCCAGCCCATCAACTTGTTCTAAGAGGAATTTTGGATCGAGGTGAGTGACACGGATGTGTGGAAGGAGATCTGAAGCATTGAATCGCCTATTGGTTGGGTCATGCTGAATCCAGGAGATCATTGCAAGAAACACTTCCAGTTCTGAACGAACCACCAAGTTGTCACTTTTCAAAAGCTCTGTCAATACTTTGACGTTCAACTGGAAAAACTCCTCGCTCTGGGCAACGCCTGTGAAATTGTCACAAACAAATTCTAATGCTATCTCTCCCAATTCATTCAACCCAAGGTGGTCGGCAAGATGGAATACGCCCAGGCAATTGTTGGGCTCCAATTCCTTGACTAAATATTCACAGCAACTCTGCGCTAAATCCATCACCCGGAAATGGTTTGCAGTCTCCAGCAACTGTTGGACATTCTCGTCGGAGATTTGAATTTTGCTCGTGTAACAGAACCGGATGATTGCCTCGAAAATATCAACGGCCACCACATCAATTTGAACCTCGCGAGAATTCGATTCGAGGAAACGTCTCTCGGCAAACATCGCGGCAAAGAACTCACTCGCCGCAGCCAAAATCAAACGATGCGCCGTGATTTTCCTCTTTTCGTGGCCGACAATAAATTCAACGTCACAGAATTCACCACTTTGACGGATGTTTTCACATTTCTTGAGCACCTCGTAGGCGTGTTGATCGACGAGCATTTTGAAACTGGTCAATGCAAATCGAAGACTCAATTGAGGTTTGGAATCTTAGTGATATGAAATATTGACTTTTTTTTGTAAAGCCTGGTTAACGAGCGTCAGTGATAATTGACGAGGAGCTTGTGAGACACATTATCGTCCGGTTTTCCCGATTATCAGCAGCTGCGATGACTCATGCATTCGTATTGCTCAAATCTCTCTCGGCGAGCCCGAACTTCGATCCAATAATCCCTTCATTTCATCGACAAAACTCGCAACACAGCAGCAGACGAAGCTCTCAGAACGGCTATTATTTTGGCAACTGAACGAAGAAGCAATTGACTGCATGACAGGCGAAATGTCAAATTGAATGTTTTCGTTCGGTCGATTGCCGCATTGAAACGCTGCGTTACTACTTCGCCTCAAGTCAGCTTTCAATGGCGCCATTTTTGCTTTTTTAGCGCAGCGTTTTATTCCGTTAGCAATGATAGCAAAGATTGTTTCTCTCCTTGTCTTTGCAAGGATGAAGGCATTGTGTCCCATCGGTCGAGCACAAGATGGATAATTATTCAAATGAGCTGCCAATGATGACATTCTGTCAACCGTTTGAGTTCGTCTCTGATTGTTTTTCCTGCAAGTAAAGTCCGATCCAATTCGGTTGGACATTCTGTGAAGACAAGTGGTTGTTGAGTTGAAGAACGAAAAGAAAACAATGTTTTGCTAATTTGATAAAGATATTTGGTTTTTTATTGAATTTTGATATCATTCTGTCGACCACACAATGTAAGCATGGGATAAATTTGATTTATTTTTGAGTTGTGTGCGACGAGGATGACAGATCATCCCCGCAAGTCTCTCTCTCGCTTGTGCCATCAATTGGTCACGATCCAAATTCGTCAACGATTATTCTCCTCATTTCCTCCAGTTCGGAGCTTCTTTGACTTAAACCAAACCCAAAAACAAATCCTAATCGTTGTCATTTTTATTACATTTTTTCTTTCATTCTGATTTCAAAGATAATCTTGATAACGTCTCGAGGACTAATTAAAGCTTCAAATTGGAATTCCATTGATAATCTCCATAAGATTTGACATTTCAAAATTGATAGTTTGCCAGTCGATGTTTTGAATGAACGTCCTCTGGCGATTGGTTGTGAATCGCCTGCTCTGCCTTTGCTACAATCACAGGGCTCACCAGAAGACGTGCTAAATGGTCCCTATGGCTTCGATAACTTTGTTCGTTTCTGAACAATTAAAATGCTCTACTTGAATTGCTATATTTTTTTTTTTATATAAAATTTTTAACAAGGAATTTTCGTGGCGGGTTATCGCGCAGACAATAAGCGGAATATATCAGATTTGCCAAACATTTTTACATTAAAATTGAGAAAAAATCTGTTTCGGATCTACACCAGAGATTGAATATGATTTACAGGAAATTACGTGATATCTTTGTGTTTCATAATTTGATTGAAAACTGATTTCCGGTTTTGTTGGTACGTTTTAAGAATCCTCGTCTTCCAAACGATTCGAGAACAGACTCCACTTATTTCGCTAATAATTTGGCCTTGTGCCTTATCGCTGAGTTTACTCATCGATGGAAGTTTCAAGGTTCATCAATTCCACAGAATTTTTTAAAATTAAGACGAAAATTTAAACAAAATCTAATCTAAACGATTGACCCAAAATGGCGATGCAGTTGACATAACCATTGGCTGAGTGCGTTCGGTGGCCTCTGTAAAGCCTTTAATCAATTCCATATCAAGTCCAAATTGATGTCAGGTTGACGGAGATCGATACAAGATTTTGATCTTTGTGCTAAAATTTACTAAAAGCGACCGAAGAATGTGCCGAAAATATCACCGTTATGCTTGGTTCATCACAAATAGAGACGATTTGGGGACGTTGCCGGTGAAGGCTGTGGGGTTGATTAGTAATTGGTTTCGCCATCACCGTTGGAGTCCATCGAAGAGCCGGGAACGCCTTCACTCACCGAGGGCAGAATGTTCTCCGTAGAAATTTGCCTGAAGAATGAAAAAGGGACGTTAACAAGGCATCTCAGGCAACGCTACGATTGACAGCACTTACCGTTCGATCATATGATAAGCGCCAGGGGCTGAATTCGATCGACCAGCCCGAGTGAAACGCTCCAGTCGGGATCCACCACGTTGTGGTGCCCGTCCCGATATGCCTTTGCTGAACGGATTCTGGAATGAATGCTTCTTCAGCATCGTCTTGATGAGAATCAATGTGTCCAATTTCGGGATGCTCTTCACCACCGAATTGATGTCTTCATCGCTGATTTGTACCAAACGACAATTTTCATCTTCAGATGGCAACCCACACGTCCCATTGCTTGTCACCCATGGATGCTCCTGTTCGCAAAAAAAGGACATTTTCATCATCAAAATCTTTCCCTTCTGGTCGACGTGGAGAACAAACCTTGATTTGCGGCAAGGTGATTCGCTTGGCAGGGTCCTTCTGCAGCATCCATTCGATTAATGCCCTCAGTTCCGAGCTGATGTTTGTCGTCTCGGGAAAATTAAGGTCATCATTTTTGATTTTCTCATAAACAGCCGGAACATTGCTTGCCTGAAATGGCACATTGCCAAATACCAGGGCGTATAATGTTGCGCCGAGTGCCCAAATGTCAGCTGCTTTACCACTGTACGAATGCTATTGAAGTGAATGAGAAAGGGGGAAATGAATCATATTTCCAAGGTTGAGCAACGTTCCATTCGGAACGGCTTCCATGTAAAACGTATCGAATGTTTATCTCATTTAATGAATGAGCAATCACCGGATGTCGTTCATCATTTCGCGGAAATCGGATATAGGACGGAAATTGCCATCACCTACCTGACCAGTTAGCAGTGTTTCAGGCGCTCGAAAAGCTGGCGTGCCAGCCGTTGAGCCATTGTTCATGGACGCATCTTCACCATTGAATTCATTGCAAACGCCCAAATCAGCAATTTTCACAAGTCCACATTCGCCCAAAAGCAAATTATCTGGTTTGATATCACCGTGAATGATGCGCTGGTAATGCACTAAAAAAGCAAAAGGGTCACCACTTGGCCATTGAGCAAAGAACGTGTCACTTACAATATTCCAATCCAAGCATACAGTCGCGAAACACTGACCATGCTCGTTCCTCGCTCAACGCATTGACCGTCGGAACACTCAGCACTTCGCCCTGCTGCAGCAGCTCAAACACCAAATACAATGAATCCTCCAACGGATCGTCTAGCACTTCGACCAACTTAACAACGTTTGGATGGTCCAGTTTCTTCAGCACAGCAATCTCACGATAGACACGATCCAAAGGAGAGGTTCCTTTCTTCGGACCGCGTCCCATCAAACCAGCTTTCCGTACAAGTCTTCGCTTAGACAAGATTTTCATGGCGTAATGCGTCGAATCCTCTTCGGAATACGCCAATTTCACCAAGCCATAGGAGCCCTGAAATAGGTCGGGTCAGCTGTGAAATGACTATGAGGTCGAAAAGGGCTCACCTGTCCAATCTGATCCATCAGCTTGTATTGATTGAGTTGAAGAAAACTGCCCGATTTTTCAATAGAAATGCGACGTGATTCTCGCAACGGAGGTCGTCGTCGGCCTGTACGAGGACTGCCGAAAGGACTAGCATGCGGTGTGCCGTATGGACTGTATGGCACATTTGGATAAATCGGACGCGACGAATCACATTTTGAGGATGGCAAATCGCCAGATGTCGATGGTGTTAGCGTGCCGCATCCGTCATCTAGATCTAACGATTGAGTTTTAGGCATATTGCGGATGTGCGGAGGCAAGTAGGTCGGGTATTGGTAATGTGGCACGGGTGACCGTTTCTGGTGCGCTGACTGGCCGGAATTGCGTCTGACGGTGGTTGTGGTTATGGTAATGGCGGTGGTATTGGTGGTGTTTATGGCACAAGTGGACGTGCTTTCGGCACTACTTCGGTTCGGGCATTCAACAATACCTTTAGCCAGTGTTGTTGCCGACGTTGCCGTTGCTGTGTTGTTCGTCCATTCTGGAGGCTCATTCCTCAATTGATTTTCACCTAAATTCATTTTCGAGATATCACAGATGACGTTTTCCATGCTGTTTGCTTCGATGGCTTGCTCTCTTTCCATCGAATCACTTTGTGGTGACGCCTTAACTGCATGCTGATCGATTTCGATGGTCTCATCGGTGTCGCCTGTCGGTGTCGTCGTCGTTGCATTTTCCGAATGAAATGCCTTTGACGATTTTCCATTTTCCATTTCCAGTAATTTGTGTCTGCAAATGCAAATGAAGGTGAGTTAATTGAATTGAAGTGAATCGATGTTTTCCGGCTGGGTTTCCATCAATTGATCGAAAACAGCATGCTGGGTTCTGGGGCATGATGCCGTAATGTGTTTTCAATTGATTAATTTGTTTTGTTTTGCTCATTACTGCCAGTTGTGTGGCTGTCAGAGAGATAATGGCATTGATTTTCAAAATAATTTGTGGGTTTTCGACAATTTCAATCAATGAAACGTATAAAGGTTCAATTTGATTGTGGTTGCCTCTCTCACAACAAACAGATGTTTGTTATTCCAATGAATGCCGTGATGAACGACTTATCTGCATCTGACATCTTCCAATGCTAAAATGTTCTGCATCCCAAAACGCTTCAATCACACTCGATCTTCATCTGGCAAAGACGATACCACCATCAAACCTCTAACATGCTGTGCTCTGCCCAGATAATTCATCTCACAGAATGATTCTACACATCGATTCATCTTTTGAAATGTCCATTTTATTTGTAAGCGTCGGCAGTCACTTCATGGTCAAGTCACATCGATCAACAGGTGAAGTATACGCATTGCGTACGACGACGCCTCATCCATTATTGATGCTAGTCATCTGGTCATCTCCCTCTTCTAGTCTTCCCATCGAAATGACTTACAACCCCCCTCTCCCTCCCTACAACATCTCGCCATCATTCCTCAGCCCAGTGCCATCCACCCGTGGATGAAACTTTTCACAAGCTCTTAGTTCAAGTCGTCCATTTGAAATGTTCGTGCTTTTGTTGCCGTTTCGAAAACTTTCCGGTGATCAAGTAGTTGACAAAGCATTAATTAATTAATTGAAGATATTGAATTGAAAGAAATGGACGTATTTGCCGTGAAACACTCCAAAGCGTAAACCTGTTCGGTTCAAGTGACTCCTCCAATATAGACATTGCCATGCAAATGAAGTTTACAAAGAATTTTTCAAAGAATCACCCCCGAAGCCGTTCGAATCACAAAACTTCTGGCCGGACCGAAACGAACACCATGAATTATGTATTTGCAAAGTTTCGAAAAGTCCTTTCGTAAGAGCCATCAACGGGGTCATTCATCACGGAGAGAAAGCACTTCATTTCGGGGAAAACTATTTATAATTCCACAAACACACATCTCATCGTCGTAACAGTGACGATGTCCTGCGCTGAAAATGTAAATTGAATGAATGATGATGGCGATGATGGCAAAGACGACGACCAGACTATGCATTCGTAATGCATTGCCGATTGGCAACGCAAGGCTATAATTTATGAGCGTCAACTTGGAAAGGGCCCATCCCGTTTGTTAATATTCAATGAGCGACAGCAACATTGCCAGTCAAACACGCAACGAGCTTATTCCATTTCTACTTAATTGGCTCCGGCCGGACAATCAGAAATTGTTGACTGTGGGTTTTCAGCGAGTCGGTCACAGATTGACACTCGGCTGCCCGAGCATCGCAAACTACCTCGCACGACGAATCGCCTATTCCGAAATTGTATGCTCGAATGAGTGCTGAGCAAATGAATCGCCTTCATTAAAAACGCATTTGCGACTCCGTGCCGTTGAGCGGAATTGCAAATTCAAACAGGTAGATTTATGGAGCTACTTTTTCGTATGCAAATTTTCCAGAGCGCGCGATGCAGTGCTGTGGAAACAGCTCATGGCGTTGTTTGTTCTCAATGGATGATGTGAATGGGGTTTTGGGTTGAATGGGCGAACTTTCGAATATTGTTTGAGGTTTTGTTGGAGCCTTTTTTGGAATATTTTTGCATAAACGAAATCGCTTGAATAAACCGAAAGCTCTGGCATCAAAAAAGAGAAATTTTCTGGAAAACCCTTGCGGCGATGACCCAAAAAAAAACTATAACAAATTCATTCGGTATGAGCTGCTCATTCCAGCAAAGGGCCATTTTTCATGTTGGCCGAAAGCGTTGTATTCTATTTCAGAGCTGAAATAATAACCAGCTCCAGCTGAAATTGCTGAACATCCTTCCGTCCATTGTCGGTTCGCGATGCAAGGCGCTTATCGTGTTGATTGGGCGACCAACCGAATCTGCTCAACGGCTCATTCCGTTTGTCTGCAGATGAAAACTTTTTCAATTTACTTTTCGCATTTCATTTGGTGAATCGAACAACAAATCAACGACGACACCTGTTTTTTCTCTCTTCTTCCAAATCTCATTGAGGTGGAAAGCCTGGATTACCATGTCGATTTGACATTTCAGGAGGCTTTCAGTCGATTTCGATTTCGTTATGTTTTTCCTCTTCTTCTTCTTTTTTTGTTGTTGTTGCGAAAAGCAGAGTCGCTTCGAACAGGACGAAAACAATGAAACATATCGATTTTTCCCTCGTTTAATTAGTCATTAGCATTTCGTATATTGTGTGTTTCGTGAAATTTGATTATGGCATCGAGCAGCTCACTAGCGCGGCCATTCGAAACGCTAATGACTGTGTGTGTTTTGTGCGGATATCGAATAACGCAATGAATTATTTGACCCGAAATGAGCGGTTAATTGTGCTGGTGAGGCCAAACGGAACTTTTGAAACCCGATCTGAAGGTTATTGAATGGAAATTCGAAATCCAAATTGGATTTTGAAAACGCCTGAAAACTCGACGATTTTCATCATTGAACTGTAAAATCGGCTCCACTCGATACATCATTGCATATCGATGAGCTTACTGCAATCAATGGAAAAATTCCAGGAAATCTCTCAACATTCGAAATGGAATGCCAAATTATCAGAGTAATTTCCATGTAAACATTGCATCGCATCGAGCTGCGAGCGAAAATCGATCGTCGAGCCGCATTCTCGCTGAGACGACGATGGACGAATCGAAAAATAAATATTTACCGTTGAATATCACCAATGCGTGCTGAACGTTGCTGATTCCGACATGCTCCGCCATCGCTCCAGGGTGCAGCAGCTGTAAAACACAACAGAGAATAACGAAAATTGCCATTATTTATTTCAATTAGTGGAAGACGCGCAGCTCTGACACAATTCGATTTTGTTGTTTGTTTGTTCCGTTCGCGAACGTCTCGTCGATCGAAAAGCTGGCTTTGGAGAAGGCACCGCCCACACAACGGAATGATGAATGCTTCTCGCCAAATCGAATATGTCACCGGTATCTCAGTCGTCGTGGGTGCAGATCCCTCACACTGGTTACTTGGCTTTTAGCAAGTGAGATTTTATGCCGATTTTTATTAATCAAAGCTACAACGAAGCTCTTACATCAAGCGTCGCTATGTTGACGCATTACGTTTCACGTTCATCATCAACAAATTCTTATTCCGTCACGCGTCTTCTTTCGGACGGTTTCTTTCGGTCGCATGGATAGCACAACTGGCCGCGACTATAGCAATATCGGATTAGCAAAATTTTCAATAAAAAACCCATCATATTTTCGGTGGATTTTCTCAACAGAGATCGACTTTGAGAGAAGCGTAGGTTGAGCGCTTGTGGGCGAGGAGGACTTTTAGATTGAGAATCGAAAGCGAATTCGTGCAAGCTGAACCAATAATGAAACGCTTATGCCCTTCGGCCAACAGCATATGGACTCCAAACAGCAGGCTATTTTCCATCAATTACGCGAGAAATGCTTGCGAATTGCAAAAGAACGTTCATTTCTCTATATTTATCGACCAAACAATCAAATTCATGTGACTCGATCACATTTCAGAAAAGCAATAAAATTCAATGCGATTTATGAATGCTTTGTGCCCAAAAACGAAACCATTCACTCGAATGGCAGCATCAACAAAGACGGAATTCAAGAGAAAGAAGAGAAAAAAACATGGTCGTAATTTCCACAAACAAAACTACGGCGACGTCTTTTACGACAGTCGTGCTTTTGCTACGTCATTGGGCTCAGCATCAAAGACATCGAAAAAGGAATTCCGCCAAGGCAAATGGCATTCAACAGTGTTATCCTCACCGGGTGGCGCGACCAAGCCGATGACGACAAACAGTGCGAATGTGTCATCGTTCGGATTAGCATGACTTTCGTGGCCTTGAACCGGCCTCCCATCAAAATAAATAATTTCGTAAATGACAGCAAATCGGCTCGAAATGGCTGGGTTTTGCATTCGCCGTTCGACAGATTCGTTAATCGTTTAATGGGAAATGGGTCGCACGGCAGCGATTAGCGAATGTTTTAGTAATGAATTTCTCGAATTTTGACGACAATAGTTCCAACGACAATGTCGCACGCGCGTCATTCACGAACGGGCAATCATCGTCATTTCACGACCGGCAGCAATCACAAAACATTTTTAAAGGGAATTTAACGTGCGCGACTGATCGATGTTGGTGGAAAGGTGTGTGAGAAAGGATTGACAAAAGCTATTTTTGTTTTGCTGAAGGTCACCGACGGAGATGGTCGCACAGTTGAATGGGTCTTTCGGATGATTTGACGTTTTAATGATTTCACTTTTTTACCCGGAATGCTTGCTTCGTGAAAGTTTTTGGTTTGTCTCTTTTTGATGCATATCCCAACAATCGACGGGCTGGGGAAGGCCTTCACGCAGTACGCGAACTGGCGGAAATGCCATTGTTTTGAATGGCAGATTGGTGGAATGGCGAAATCCATTTGAATGACTGAGCTTATCGTGATAAATGAATGAACCGTAAGGGTTTCATGTTCGTGCGCATGAATTATAGAAAATTGTAAAAGAGATGTTTTGGGTGAAATACAAACAGCAGTGGACGGATTCGAGTGCCATTACATAAAGTGTTGCTCATTACGATTGGAATTAAGATAACCGAGGTTTAATGGCGTTTCGCTATCGTCATAGAATCTCCGTCATTCGTCTACGACGATGACGTCGGTCGCGTTCTTTGGTGGAGGGAAAGAGTGGCACTGTTTCCATAATTGGCTCGTTGTGAACGATCTTCCGGGAGAACAGTTGCCTCAATTCATTTCGAAGATTTATTTTTGATAATTTTCTGAACCCTCTCAAAGCTGGTAGAATTCTAAAAGAAGCTGAATTATAGGAAATATTAGACGGCTTTGATACAAAGGACTTTCCAAGGTTAAAGTAATTTTGGAATGAAGGGAATGCCTCTCCAACGAAGAAAGGTAAAATTAATCGGATAATGGTATTGCTATCGAATTGACCCGGTTCTGTACTCTTTCATCGGTTCCATTCTTTTCATTCTACAAAAGAGCAAAAACGATGCATTGCTGATTAGGTCAATGGTGATGCACTCAATGAAACCAATCGATAGCCAATTTACAGCATTAAAGCTTCCGAAAGAGGACGCGAGGAAGATAAAGAGCATTCGAGTCGAATCGAAACGAAATCAGTCCACCATCATCACACATTCAGAAGCAATACAACGTCAAACGACAACCATACAAAAACATTAAATGGATTTCATCATCTTCTTCTCAGCCAGAATCAAGTGTTGGCGTTGTCACATACGTCGTTTGAAGGAGACTTCCATTCGAAGGAGAAAAACCGAAGCCAACCATTCGCAACTGAATTGGCCATTGGTTTTTATTGAACGCTCGAAACACAATCTGACGGCATTTATCAGCCACGGAAAACGGTCATACACCGATTCTCTTGTGTTTATCGTGTCACTTGAATGAGTTACAATCGTAAAAGCAACGGCTGGTGAAGCATACAAAACGCTTGAAATGAATCGCTTGGTCGGAATTGATGATGATAAAAACAAAAGACAAATTGGCGATCAGACAGAAGCGGAAACACCGAAATATCGTTGATTGGCTTCAAAGCCACGGACA
>JANSTV010056125.1:0-12910 GCA_027564135.1 Lestremia cinerea | reverse complement strand
GCAATCCACAGACATGCGGACATCGGTCCAGACATCATGACAGACATGCATAAATAGTGTGAAAAGGATTTCCAAGCTTTTTTTTTCAGCATCGGCACTGACCACACTACGACCCCGTCCGGCTTGAAAAAGAAAGGCGAAATGAAGAAACCAGCATTTCCATTAGCAATGCGATAAGAAATTTGCCGGAGCGTATCTGTGCCCAGCCCATGTCCGAGATGTTCGAAATCACGAGAATGTTCTGAAAAGCCTGTGCCGTATCGGTCCATATGCTTATCGATTCATCAAAGCATGAATATTTCCATCCAACTCATTCGAAATCGTCTTCGAAGCAACCTTTCGCCACAAAAGTTCGATCGACGAATCGAAACAACAATGGCCATTTATTTATTAAAGCTTATCTAATTCTTATCGAACTCCATTTGCCGAATGAAAAGCAATCAAACATTTGATAAAACTTGAATTTATTGTTGTGATTTTTCACGAAAAAATTTCTCGATTTTCTTCCATCAATTGCGGGTAACGCATTGACTGGGAATCGATTGGTATTGCATGCACGTAGTCGACAAATAATTCACTCGATACGGCAGTCATGTCGGTCGATCAGTCACGCACCAAATGGCTCCACCATGGAGCATCAAATGCATAACCTCCAATCGATTCCTTGGTTCGTTTCTCTGCGATTCTCGATTCGGTTTCTGTCTCAAGCGAATGCCCGTGGTCTTTCATTCAATGACACTTCTCAGCCACAGACGCCGTCACCTGTGCTTCCAGTTATTCCCATTTTCTCACCAAGTTCTGGACAATTCAATGTCATGCAAACGCTGAGCTCCCCCCCTCAAAGCGTTCCACATCGTCATTGCGTCCATTCAAATCACCAACTCGCAATTGTCATTCTGATTTCCTCGCGAGTTGCTGTTTGATGAACAATTGCTTGTCCGCTTTCCACAACGGTGATTTCTTGATTTGCATGGCCGTGAGAGGAGGGTGAGGATTGATGTAATCGCTTTTGGACGTGCACCGTGATGTCGAATAAGTCGTAGGAAGCAAACGATTCTCAAGCGGAAAATTAGATTAAATTTGATTTGTATTCAATAATTGGGAATTAGAGTCAATGGGAAACGTATCTCGTCACGGACCAATGCTTGGGAAGGTCTGGTCGAGGGAATGAGCCACGTCCAAAACTGTGGTTTTGACTGGAAGAACGAGTGCAAGGTCGATTCAACGTTGCTCAAACGCGATTCAAGCGTTTTTTTTTCGAAAAAAGAAAACAATTAAACTCGACTGGCACGGTGTTGCCACGATATATTTACTTTGATGACAACACACACGTTGTCGAATTCACAAGCAAAATCACATTCACTCGGCATGAAATGAAACGAACGTATATCTTTTCTTTCTTGCGACGTTTTCGCTCACTTTGTTTTATTTTCGTTGAACAACAACAAATAAATTAAAACCCTCTATCTGGATCGGCACCAGCGGACGATGGCGGTGATTGTGGTAGTTTCTCCAGGATACTCTGAAGTTGGCTCAGCTGGGGGAAAAAGAAATATAATCCGACTTCGATTGTTTTCCACAGGATGTAACCCAAGAACTTCCAGAGATGGCCGGTGTAGGCCGTTACGATGATTGTGAACAGGACGATCCATTTTTTCTTGTTCAAAAGTAGTCGCAGATATGAAATTATCTTCGAACGCAGTCCCGGCTTTATCTTCTTGATCGCTTTTGTATTTTCCTTGGGAACTCTGTGAGTCATTTTGACCGATAATTAATTCACTTCTGTTCGATTCGAATTCGTTGCGACGAGTGACTGACGAACGGTAGCGCTATGTCGTTCGATAATCGACCATTGGAGGTACATCGTTCGACGATGAGTAGCCTTT
Source organism: Lestremia cinerea (assembly GCA_027564135.1). Classification (NCBI taxonomy): domain Eukaryota; kingdom Metazoa; phylum Arthropoda; class Insecta; order Diptera; family Cecidomyiidae; genus Lestremia; species Lestremia cinerea. The sequence continues at coordinate 11,024 of JANSTV010056125.1, read as the reverse complement.
CGCCATCTGTTCAAACACTCTCTCGTTTTAAAATGAGCGCGAGCTCAATCCAAATGTTTCGAATCGTTAGGCGTTCACGGAAAGCCGAATGTTTTGGATTTGACGAGAAAAATCGAACATCAATTGAAGTGAATCGTGTAAATCGATGTGGCCAAAATGATTGTTGCAAATCTCACACAGTCGACACTGACCGCCGAGATTTCGACTCAAAATCGAGCTAAGCATACACGCAGACAATCTCATCGATTTTCGATCCCGCTCTGCTGTCGTTGTGTGCTGCTCGAACTGATCGCTTTCAAGAAAGCTTCTTTCGAGTACAAGCGACTCATGTCGATTCAGTATCACACTGCGGGTTCAATGTCGCTCATCGATTCCCCTCCACGCTACATCTGTTTCAAACGTATATCAAACGTATTTTCCCCTCTTTTTCTCCAATCTTTGCCCGAAATGTCGACTTCGAATGTCGACTTCGAATTTCAACTCGAATCCACGTACAATTTGGTACTTTTTTCTGATTGGCACTCAAGTCGATGGAAAACAAACATATGCTATTAGCAACACACGTGTTACAAACAAAGATGGAAATTCAAATGCGGTGTTTTTGGTAAAAAAAAAACTTGTTCCACCGGTGACAAAAATTACCGAGAATAACAACCTATTTAGAAGTTTTGTTTATCGAATGAGACGAGAACTTGAACCATGCATCGATATGATCGCCCCATGGCTCTGCTCTGAACATCGACCTGGTGACCAACGTGGATGACGTGAGCCGATCAAATCCATCGTTGTATGCAGAGATCTGACCCTGAGATTCGTTCATTTGCGACATACAAAACTCAGGCAGGGCCTATTTCCGGGCAAAACGTCAGATGACTCCAATCGCCGAACCGATGATCCTCGACAAATTCGCATCTTCGAAGTCCATATAGCAATCATGTCTCTTGTTGCTATCGCGACGGCATCAAGTGTGTTTTCACTTGTGCTTTTTTCGATCTATTCATCATTCACTGTATTTTGACTGTGTTTGTGCACATAATCGGCATTAATCCAATTTGCAAGTGCGTTGACGGGCAGATTTTGAAGACTCATCCCCGATTTCTGGACGCTGGATACATCGTACATTTGCTCACGCTTTTTCAGTGGCAAAAAAGATAGTTTTCATGTTTTTATCGCAAACATCAGTTAAATTGAACCACGTCAGCGATATTGGTTCTTCGCTGGCAATCGTGATCGAGAAAATCGAATAAATTGAGCATGTCGCCGGTGTAGAATTCAGTTTGTTTTGAGAGTTCTAACCAAAGCTATCGACAATGAAGCGATACTCTTCGTTGTGCTTGTTAATTTCGACGCTAAGCTGTTCAGTTTGGGATACTGTTGCCGGTCCCCAATCTGACTCTGTTTGGACCGGAACGCTTACGTCTGACATTTTGAGCAGTGATGCAAGTCACGAGGGTCCATTCGTCAGGAGGTTCATTTTGGCTCAAGCTCAAGCTCCAGCAACTATTGAGGAGTCGGTAAGTGACGTGCTAACAACATATCTATGTCATCCATTTTCCATCTCTCTTCGCTTCTATTCCTCCTTTACTGAATTGAGAGACACTCAAGACACGCCTTTCCTATTCAAATGTTGAAAAGGAAGGAATTATTATCGACGATATCATTCTCATAATTCTGTTTTTATTTTTTTCAGGAGGAAAGTGCTCCTGCAGACGGCAATGATGACAAAACCAAAGACAAGTATGCTTCGAGCGACAGCAATATCGGTTATCACTAATTCCGATAAATCCACAATTCGCAGATTGATCGAGAAATTCACCGCTGCGTGCAAGAATAATCCCGCAAGTGATGCGTGCATGGGCTCAGTCAGGAGATTCTTCAATCGATATCCTGAAGACTATGTCGTGGAAACGGCTGGTGCAGCTAGACGGTGAGTCTCCCTCCAAATATTGCTTGGTCACTGAGTCATTTCGGCCTTATTCGCCTCACAGAAAAATCCAGGAAAGAGAAAATCCTGGTGGAGATGACGCAGCCTCAATCACCGTCGAGAGTATTGACAGCATTTCAAACATCATACAATTGTTTGAGGAGATGACGAACATTGTGTAAGTTAGGACTTTGCCTTGCATTCAAATAGACGTTCATTGTGTTCCCCAAAAAGTTTTTCCGAAATGTTGGATGCTTGCTGGACGCTTGTCATTGAAGATTTCAAGGACTATGAAAAGGGAGCAAAGTGAGGATGATCCTAATTTTCACTACTTGCGCTCGCTCTAAGCAACGTCAACATCTCTACATCGCGCAGAATAAGAACAATGGAGCTCCTTTCTTATGATGCGAAATGCATTATCCTGATCGAAGCGTGGACGGTCAATGTCGATCTATCTTCGCTGAATTTACAAGAGGGCGAAAATCGCGGATCAGCCGAAGAAAGAGAAAGAACGAAGAAGAGGTGGGAAAACTATAGTTTTGGCTTGAGTCGTTTTTGAGCTACAAATAACTTGCTCGTTTTTAGAATGAAATACTTTTATCGACGCGTCATCCTTGAAATGTCAGTGGTCTCTTTGTTTATTGTCTCTCCGCAATTGTGGTTATTTAAGTTTGTTCAATTTTCTGCAGTTTCAAAATAGCATATCAAGAAGCTCATATGGAAATGTTAGTTGCAAGCAAACGGTGATCAATCGAAACAAAAGCTCTCATTACAATCCGCTTTTCATTTACATCAACAGATTTTCCGTGCCGTGTCAAACACCTCCATCCAATTTTATCTCGACCGAGCTTAACTTCAATATGAATCAACTTATTGTGCTCACCTTGGAATATCTCGTCCAATACGAGTGAGAAAGCCACCAGAGATGCAGTATTGTGGTCAAATTGATTCCATTCATTTCCATTCGTAGTAACAAAAAGAAGGGATGGGGCCCATACTTTGGAGAAATTTGGTAGGTTCGAGTCGAATTCGAGTCGAAGAATGCGATAATAGAGCCAGCTGGTTTACAGGTTCAAGGCGAACGCCAACAAGGAGATCAAGGATTTGTATCCACATGAGAACGATGACACTCCCGGAGCACCAATTCCAGCCGATATAATATCCAAAAGAAACAAAGAGTACCAACAGAACTATGAGCCCTTTATTATGATCAGCACATATACCGCCTCTGGAGTACTCAAGCAATACATCATGATCAAGTATTGCCGTTGAACACTTTCGACGTCCAAGAGAATACAATTTCGAATTTGCAGGCAAAAGAAAGGGGATGAGTGGAAACAAAGTGATAAAAAGCCAGTATTAACGGCAATGGCAACGGAGAAGAACCACATCAAGAGAGTGTGAGCAAGCCAAGTCAATTTCAATAGAAAGTCGATGAAAATAAGATTTTCAAATGGATTTCAGATTCGAAAGAGAAGTTGCCGATAGATTGTTGGCAGCTCTCGTAGGCAACGGTGATAGACATAACCACTTGAAGAAAGAGCTTGTAGGTCTTGATGCTAAATACAAATTCTCAATTTACTACAGTTGGACACAGAGAGAGTGAGAAACGAATTTGATTTTCGTGCTTATCTCAGCAAGACTGAGTTTTATGATGTTTCGATTACAGCCAGGGGAAGGATGATACGACCCACGTGACTGTCGAAAATCTATCGCAAGTGGCAAAGGAAATTATGTGAGTGGCCAGTGAAAGCTTTCAGCCGTGTCATGCATTACAAAACCATTCTGAATATCGTTTCAGGGTATTTCACTCGCACCGAGGAACATCTGAAAATGAACAGTAAATACGATCAGAGTTTTCTTCGAATCGGAAATTTGAAATGTTTTTAATCCAAAGATACGATTGGCAGCAAATCAATGCACAACTGTGTCCAGCCGACGGATTTGAAATTGGTTTCGTTGAGCTATCAGTTCTGGTCATAATTGGCTCTTGTAAGCCACATTTCCACGAGTATTTGGAATCTCAGTATGAGCAATTAGTTCCAGAGTCTGGTTCCGAATACACAGTACATTTCTCCCTCTCCTTTCCACAATTAGAATACCTAAAGGGACCAATTGGTCAGAGAGGATTCACGCTTTCCTGTCAACACATTGGTAATTACGATTTCCAGCCTCCTATTGGTGTTGTTTATCCATCAATTGTTTCTTGTAGGAGTATCGACGTTGGAACACATGCCAATCTACGAATGACCAAATCAGCATTGGAAACTGCTGCAGCCACTGAGAAAGAGTAAATAAATTGAAAACGATCAACGCATAGACTCATTTGATTGTAAAATCATATGCTTAATTTCAGCGTGAAAGCTCAAAGTTTACAATGGGAAACGTGGACATTGACGGAACGTGTTGAAAAGCATCTGTGAGCTCTCTCGAAGAGAGATTGTTCAGCGCAAAGCAATTGATGACCATTTCTTATTTTAGCACTTCTCAAGGTGTCGTGACAGAAAAGAAGCAACAAGTCAAGAGATATTTCCACGCATTGCCCGCTGACTTGAAAGAGGGACTCATTAGCCATTTTCAGCATTGCGGTGCAGATAAGAAGAGTCCTCTCAGCATTCAGGATGTGGTGCATCAATTGTAAGTGGATGCATCTGTACGTGCAGCGTCCAAGATAACAACAATGAATTCTTACAGGGTTGAAATCACCACCAAGCATACGCCACGGTGAGCGAAAGACGGCTAATAGCGAGTCGAACCGAGAATTAACATTTGCTCTTCTCACAGTGAACATGGCCTCTTCCCATACATTGAACACGTCAAGAAGGAGCTCAGGAATTCAAATGGTTTCAACTTTGCCTTAGATATCCTGTTTCAGCTGTTCGCTGGCGTTGATCGCGATGAGTATGATGCATTTTCTGTGAAGGAGGAGAGGAAAACTGAGAGTTCGATTCTGTTTGTTAAAGCTTGACGCTTCCTCAACAAATGCTTGAAATGATGGGATTGTCGTCTGATGCGCAATCAGAGCACGCAGGTCAAAATAGCGACAGGTTTGTTGACTTTCAGCAGAAACGCCAATGGAATACTCGTTCAACTTTCTCACCATATTATCTAGGCATTTCCCCACTTCAAATGACATAAAGTATGTCGAGCTTCTATCACCGATTAACCATGAAACTCACTCGAAACGTTTGACAGGTACTCCAAACGCGATGAACTCATCGAAACTATTCACGTGGAGCCAAAACCATCTATGTTGCAACATTTTAAGAGCGCAATTGTTTTCCGCAAGGACATCAGTAATCGCTGGAATCATATGCTTTGGAAGAACATCTTGGCTGCACTTATTGAAATGTAAGCCTTTTCGACTCTGTCGTGTTTCACGAGGAATTAATGGAATCCGTTTTCCGATAACAGAGGATTCGAAACTAATGAACCCATTCCGGAGAATCTAACTGTAATTCAGTGCATCACACGTGTGGCGGACATTGCTGGCACTGCTGGAATGCCCAATATGGTGTAAGTAATTCTTTGCAATGTGCTGCTACACAAGTTCACTGATCGATCCCATTCCAGACCGCATATGACCATTACAAGATCCTCGTTCTGCGAGCAAAACGTTGAAGGCGATGGTCATATTCTGTCTGGCTACAATCCACACGATTATGATGGTGCGAGTGCTACAATCGCAGCCGATTACGTTGCCTTGGAAGAATAAGAACTTCTCGATTCTGAAAACCACTTTGTCAATTGATTGGGCATCTCTGACAATTTGACGATCACCCAGAACTTGTTCAACAATTTTGAATGAATAAACTGAACGGTTTTGAACTGAAACTAGGGTTATTTTTTCATGAACTACGGTGATCACAATGGCAGAATCCATGTAACTGAGCACACTGACCTGTTGGCGATGCCACATCTAACTCAAATTTCGTGAAATCGTTCGGTGCATACAAAACGAGTCTATTCGCTCACAATGCCCCTAGTGTCATTCTGTCGGATGCTGAACTCAATGCACGATTCAATATTCTGGTGGAAATCCATCTTGGATCGTCACAATGTTAACCGTCAACGTACGGAAACTCTGTGTCGGAGACACCATCAAAATCGACACATAAAAATCAAATAAACATTCGATTTGCTTGCGATATTTTTCGATTTTCAAATCGTTTTACGACCTTTGCGACAATTCCACTTGTTCGTCGCCGCAGTCAAATGTCGGAATGGTAACAAAATGAGAGGTTTTCAACCGAGATGTGCCATAAACCCTAAGACGGATATAAAACGAGCGACAAACATTTTCCGCCAGCCAAACCAAATCGCTGGCAATTGCATCGCAGCAACGGGACCAGACAGCAAGCACTCCGCTTCACCGCCTCCGTCACATTGAGTGTGACATTTCGGACGATTTTAATATGTCACGTTTTGATGAATCCAATGAATTTTTGATCAAAAGACATTTTCCAATGAAAACGACGACCGAGATTGAGTAATGTAATGACAAAGGGATGTGTTTTGTGCTCGATGGTTGACATCAGCATGCCAAGCATCTGAAGCATTTTAATGTGGGTGGCTGCGATGCTGCTGCTGCTCCTATTTGCGCGTGATTTGTATGAATCGAGCAAACATCAATTCGATTCTGTTTCGACAAAGCTGCGGCAGCGGTAATATTGCTCGGTAGAGTCGAACGGGATTTCACGTGTTCGAGGGCATTTTGACGAATTGGAACATTAGCTTTCGGAATTCGTCGGATGAGATGAGTCCGTTTCGATTCATAATTCAGTTTTTCCCAATTGATTCGGTTTTGGCTGCATTTTCTGATGCTTTCTCGGTTTCACTTGTGTTGATGCACACAGTTCTAAGGTGACCTACTGGGTGGCCGCACTTTAGTCGCCACAATCACCACCATCCTCCAGTTGAAGACTTCACTATTTTCCGCATCAACCAAAACCGTTCCTCTCCAGACTTGCGCCAAACAATTTCATCCGGAGAATGCCTTCAATAACCTGAGGGAAAATCCAGAATTTGATTATGGCAAACAATGAAATTTGAGATATTTCATTTTCCGTCAAATGATTCGGCAATAAACGAATCCCAACAATAATCCAGAAATGAGAATAAACGAAGATGAAAATCTCGTCAAAATTCGTTTGTTTGCAGCAAAAATTAAATTTGTCTTTCTTGCTTTGAAATGGATGACAACTATTTCGACAGGAAATGGAGCGACGAGAAGAGCAAACAAAAAGGAAAACAACAGCTCATGAGATAAAAATGAAATGGAATTCCGGGGCTGAAGGCGGAGGGAGCCCAAAGCGATTAAATCGATCGATGCAATGGCCCATGTAATGGATTTGTATGGCGCTGGTGCGGCGAATGTGTCCATCAAAAGGTAATCGAACATTTCATTTCGACTACAGTCCGTTTCGAAAAAGTTTCGCTGAGAATCGAAATATCGTCGATGAAAGACAATGTTATTAGTGTGTTGGCTCGATTTCAGGACTTCCGGCTGGTGTCCGAGCCGGAATGAACCCATTGACAGCTCAGCACACTCGATCGGATTGTCTCTATCCGCAGTTTGAGTCGACAGATTATTTCGTTGCGATGCTTTTTCGCTTCAACATTGAGTTCCGTCCCAAATGCAACGACTTGTTCGTCGCTCATTCACACACAGTCGCACACCGATTCCGGTCGCTTTTGTCTTCATGGATTATACATTCATTCCCTGCCACATCAATTGCTTTGGTGTTTCAATTGAAATTGTTGGTTTTCCTTGAAGAATATTCAAAACATTTCTGGTGGAGCCTCACTGGTCGTTGAGTTAGCACCGGCTAGTCTTTCGAATCCCAGCTTCTTTTTCCAAATCAAATTTCTAGGTCGCAATTCCATGTGCTTTCCAATTCTCCTCTCGAGAAACAGCTCGTTTTGACAGAACGCCATTTGGCTCGAAGCAATCATAACTCACATCCTGAATGAGTTCACAAGTAACATCGCACAGTCAATGCGAACTTCTGCATCTCTTTCGATGCGTGTTACAGTGCAGAGTGCGAACAGCTGTATTCCCTTCCAAGCCTTTTAACATCGAAGTGAGTTCCGCCACATGAAAACTCATGTCAAATGTCATGTTTTTATGACGCCGTCGTTGAGGTTTGACTTCTGTTTTGACTTCGAGTTGCAAGCAAAGTAGGATGAAAGTGCTTCGTGGAAGTTGCAGTTCGCACAATTTCGGGTGATTGCACATTGATAATGGCTCGGTGATGGGCAAAAATCCTTGAGGCAACCGATGGCCAACAACCAGTAAATCAATTGTCTAGACTACCATCAGTTCGATGCGTGGTACAACGATGGCAGCTCATCGTCGGCGTGAAACTTGATTTTGTATTCTTTTCGATTTGCTGTAAATTATGACGAATTCCCCTCGCCGAATGTCGAGAACGGTCTGTTGATGGGAAATTCGTTGACCAGTCACTCCACGAGGCGCTGTTATGCGGAGAGGTTTTCCCACGAAAGCACTCTGTCCGATTCGTGAGAATACAAGTCTTTGGTTACATCGTCCCCGCCCGTCCTACTCTCAGCACCAGCAAATGCTTGCAATTCGTCTGCCAGACGAGCTCCACGACTTTGCGAGCATTACGCCTGTTTATTTATATCGACATCAACTGAAATGAATGATTATGAATGTGCTGGAAGCTCTCTGGCTGACTTGCTTGTGCCTTTGGATAGGCAAATGACGAAGAAAATTGAAGATTATTTCTCATTTCGTCTTTCATGTTTGGATTCATTCTGAAATGGCAGATTTCCTGGATTTCGATGCAGTGAAAATTTCATGCGATTCTGTTTTGATTTGTTTTAATTTCGTCTGTTTTATTTTAAGCATCAAGACGATGCAGCTCTCGAAACGGAAAGCGACACGTCATGAGTATATAGCCATGCCATTCGGATGTGGCGAGAGGTCAATGCGACTGTGAGAACCGACGCCTAAATCGAAGAAGAATGTGGCACTTGTTTTCTACGGCGATTGTCGAGAGTGTTGGAGCCCCGCAGACCGCATCGGTCTCCATATGACGGTCCACAAAAGGAGTCGAACGAATCTATTCTGGGTACTGTCGATTCGCTTCTTGCATGAACTTCGTGCGACGGATGCCCTATAGCTACTCCATGCTCCAATCACAAATGAATTGAATCAAGTCAAGTGATAGCCAAACACATCAAGGCGAAATCGCTCATCCCAAATGCTGTGCCACAACGTATTCCAATTAAAACCACCTTTGTGAACGAATTGAACCATTCTTCGCTCTTATCCGATGTTGCACGAATTCATAATTAAAATCATGCCATTTCACAATCAACCGCATGGCGGAATGCAATTCGCCCGAAATTCATAATCGCTGTTTCAAATGGCTAACCAAATATGTTGAATTGAATCACAGCCAACGGACCAACCAACGGCAAACACAACAACAATCAGCGCACGAATTTATTCGAAATATATCGAATAAAACAACGAGTCGCAAATATTCAAATGTTTTTTGCGCTTTTGTGTGATTGTTCCATTTCGTGTATCGTCCCTTTTTGGTGCTTTGCTGAAAATTCAATTGCTTTAGTCTGGTTTCAATCAAGCCATTGTCGATGGAAATGCGAGAGAAAAATGAATGCCGAAGAATGAATCGATCGAGCATTTTCATCCAGAATTTTCCTTTTTCGGAAAAAGTTAAATAAAATTGATATTTTGTTGCCAGAGGCGAGTCGGATACATCCGAATCCGAATCCGTTCATACATAGCATAGCGTCAGTCATTCCGGGGGAACTAGTAAGTTGTTAGCTCAAACGGCGACCGACTCAATGCCTACTAGCTCGCGCGAAATGACTGAAGCATTGGATGGATTAGGATTCGGATGTATCCGATTCGCCTCTGTTCTGTTCGGTTCCAATTGAATGGTGGCCAATGTTTGCGGAGTGGTTGTGCTGAGCAAGAGCTCTTTTGAGGCTATTGCTCGGTGCTCAGCCAATCTAGATAAGCGTACTAGATCATGGTACTAGAATGAACCAAACGTGTCGATGAAAAACTAATTTTACTTTCAACTTGGAATTGCAATCACAAAATCGAATTGCAGCTGAAATCAATCAATTTGAATGACTCAATTGTTTAGAGTTTAATTAATCCGAATCAACAACCCCAAGCCCCAAAAACGTTTTATTACACATAATAACTTGATCGTTGATTTTATCGCAGTTCATTGAACATTGGCTGAATGTCAACACCAAAACGTAGGCATGCTAGAGCACAAAATCACTGCCCGTCCGACCAAAGACGAATATCAGTCCCAGTTTGCGTGCTTATTTTGGCCGTCAAAACGGATACGTGCCCACTTGACTATTTACGTTGGACGAATTCTCGAACTGAAATCGCGTCGAAAATGATTTTATGTGCGGCAATAATGCGAACGGCATTTAAATTTTAATACGATTTGACGAGACTTTGCATTTTCGTTTATGGCAGCAAATGAGACATTTGGGATCAAACAATTCGTTACGGTCGCGTCTTGCTGTCCATTGTCGCTTGCAGTCGATTCATTTTCCTTTATTCTTCTTTCTTTCTCATTCGACTGCCATTGTATTGGCCCTGTTCACATCGCAGTGCCACCGTTGAAGCGGACAGGATCTCATATGGCATCGCAAAACCTGACTCACTGTGAAATGGCAGAGGGATGAAATCCTTTAATAACGGTAAATCCTGTCTGAAGAAAAGGCGTGGCGACGATAAGCAACTTCATTATGCATGCTCTCGTTATTTCACGGCGAAGTCGGGTGCCATTGTCGACTTCACCAAACAATCTCGGTCCCATTAGATTTGCGCACCATACCATTATTATCATTATGATTATTATTATCATTATTTTTTTTTATGATTGTTTGCGAATTCGGAATATTTTTTCCTTTCGGCTTCACCACACCACATCAGACCATTTCGACGAAATCCGCGCAACCGGCATCGGATATCATTTCACTCTGGATTATTCACGCGCTGCTTTGCCTCGCAAATAAAAATGAAAATGTTTACGTTTTGTCGGCTACGGTGACGCAGTTGAATGAAATTCTATGG
>JANSTV010056114.1:0-12911 GCA_027564135.1 Lestremia cinerea | reverse complement strand
CAAATTCCCAAGAGATTCAAATGACCTTTCAAACGATCAAACACAATTCGAAAATGCCTTTAAATGTGCAATTGTTTATTTGCTTATTGCCCTGTTAAATGCTGTCGTCGTCATTGTCCTCGTCGTCATCTTCGTTGATCGTTTAAAATGTTGATTTGTTGATTCTTGTTTTGTTCATGGCGAAGTGGCAACGTCATTGTCGATAATCGACTAGCCAAAATTGACAATTTCGGATCGACTGGAAACTGATGATCCTCTCCTTTTCACTTTGCAGGTGCAAGATTTTCGATTTTTATGCCCGAATATGACGGCATTCGACCAGGAAGCTCAAACCTGTGCCGATTGGGGTGATGTTGACTGTGAACAGGCCACATTGTACTATGGAAGCGATAATTTTGATTTGTATCGCCTTGGATCGGGTTTCGAAAGCAAGCGAGCACCGTTGGCTGAGGAAGACGAAGCCACGTTCCATTTGCAGCGAGCGGAAACGAGTGAGTATTTTATGATCTTCGACCGTTTGCGTATACGATTTACATTCGGATGATTGATGGGAATGTGGTGCGAGGCGCACGATGCCAGCACAGTGTGTACACGCATTGCAATGGTGCGGCTAATAAGTGGACCATTGATGTTTGCTGGTCGAATGGCATCGAGATTAAGATCGAACCGACGAGATAAGCGCCATTTGACGATGAATTGTGATGTTTGTGTCGATGCGCTTCGATGATGATGGGCGATGTCGCAAGCAGTGTAGCATTTCAATTGCCGGATTTTTTGTTCGCATTGAGCAATGGGAAGGGGGATCGCTTATTGCTTGATCAGTGAACATTCTCACGCCCATTGGCATGCTATTGGCGGCGCATCGTAGTTTGCATAGCTGCCGGCGGACTCGGGAATTTATTTCTTATGAATTTTCAGATGATGCTCGTCGCAGCAAGGAATCGATTGTGAATCAGCGAAACCGTCCGGACAAGATCGCCGCTTACAATGGTCAGCTGTTTGACTCGGTGCCCATCAAACCGGCAAAACACTACCAGGTTCCGTCAAGCAGCAGCAAACCAATATCAGCCTTCGACACCGGTGATTATCACCGCAAAATTGTGACGACCGAGGCCAAAAGTCCTCCAACAACCCCGGCGTACATCAACATTCGGACATCGACCACGACCGCAGCACCAAATCGGAATTCCTTCAATAGCAGTAAGTCTCCTCTTCCCCCCATTCAGCCAGGGACCCTGCACTTAACTCGTTCCATCCCATTCCAGATCCAGACGAAATCTTGAGAGGATCGCACAGCTCAAACTATTTTAGCAATCGAAATAGCAATGACGATGACGAAGACTACAAGCGTAACAATGCTGAAACGGGGCGATTCCGGACACGCGGTCGATCAAATTATCGAGGCACGGCGGCAACGACAACAACAACCACCACAACGACGGTGCGACCCAGCACATCCGCTCCAACGAGAATAAACCTCTCGACAGCCTCCTATCAGCCGGCCTACACTACAACTACAACCACTCAAGTGCCTTTCTTCAATCGCGTCGCATACACCGTTGCAAATCAATACAATTACAATCAGAGTTTCAATCAGTTGCATTCGCAACAGCAGTCTCAAAATCACAATTTCGCCAATTCTCCAGCGGCATCGGCACCAGGCTACAGTGCTCCAACGACAACTCCACCGGCTGTCACTCAAGCACCAAGTAGTTTGCACGCAAATCATAACTATAATAATGTGAATGGCAATGCTGCGCCAAGCAACTCCATCGTGGTGCCTAAGAAAAATACGAAATACAATTTTGACAACAACAACAGTTTCAACAACTATCAGACGAGCAGCCCGTTTACGGCACAAAACCCGTATGGCAGTGGTTTCCCGCAAAACTCACAAAATGGTCAGATTAATCATAACTTCCAAGGTTCCCAGAACAACCAGAACTTCCAGAATTCACAGAACAACCGGAACTTCCAAAGTTCACAGAACAACCGGAACTTCCAGAATTCACAGAACAACCAGAACTTCCAAGGTTCCCAAAACAACCAGAACTTCCAGAATGGCAATAATGCTCAAAGCACCAACAACAATGTGAACAACAAAAACGTCCCCAACAACAACAACAACAACGCCCAAAACAATGCGAACTTCCAACCATTCGTACAAGCCCCTCAGACAGCTCAGAACCAGCAATACAATTTCAATTTTGCCCCACAACAATTCAACACGCCGACCATTCAACGACCAGTGCCATTCGAGAAGCGCTTGCCGCAAACGACCCCTGCCCCAGCAGCAACCACAACCACAACAGCTGTCCCGTCCACTACCACCACCACAACGACAACAACACGCAAGCCATTCCGCGAAGAGCCGCCAAACTTCAAACATCAGGACTTCCTCACTCGCTACAACCAAGATCAATTCCAGTCACGTGCCATTGCTGGCTCCCCCGCCACCGAGCAAAACCAGCGATTCGTCTTCAACCAATACCAGACATCGCAGAAATCCCAGCGCTACGACATCAACGACTACTTGTCCACCACCAAAACCATTCAGCAATACTCACCAAACACCGAGCGATATAATGTTGTTCCGCTGGTTGTGCGCCAGCCTCAGCCGGCCCAGCGTCAATTCACGAGTTTCGGAACTGAAAATTTCGGACAAAATCAACGTTTCAACAACAGTCGAGCGACCACCGCACCGGAATTCCAACCATTCCAAATCCAAGTACAGCCACAACCGTCGTCCGCGAATCGAGGATTCAACGCGTCCAACAATCAGTATCAGCAGCCATCCGCTCAAGTGAACACATTCTTCTCGCCGGCGAATGGCGTCCAACAGCAAAGCACAAACATTCAGCACCCACCACCGGTGCCAGCCTCACCGAAACCGCGTGTAGTCGAGAATGTAACGCCATCGGCAGCGAAGAAATTCTCAACGTTGGTGCCGAAGGAGTACTACGCCCCGACCACCTTCAAACCGTTCAACTACTTCAAGCCAATCGACACCACGGCCAAGCAGATAAACGACCATTTCAGCACCTCGACCAAGTTCTTCAACAATCCATCGACGACCACCCGCACGGTGGCCATCAAAGTGACCAAGCCACCGACTACAACCGCTGCCGTCGATTTGCAGGGGATCGACGAGGATGACGGTCAATATCATCCAGAATTGTACGAGAAGGACTTTGCACGCAACAAGCTGCGTCTGAAGAAGCTCCAGCAGCAACACGCACCAGCACCGCAGCCATCAGCGAGGACGAATTTTAACAACGATTTCAACAATTTCAACAACGACTTTAGCAAATTGTACAGCGGCGGCGGCAGCAGCAATAACAACAACAACAACAACAACAACTATCAGACCGGACGTGGTTCATCGGGAGCATTCCGAAGCAATAACGATGATGAGTTTTTGAACACAGCTCATTCGCAGAACATCGCCGCCAGTGGAAACGAATTGCGATTGGAGAAGGCTAAAGCAGCGGTCGCTGTCAAATACACGACCACAACAGCAGCAAGCACCTCGCTCGGCACCTCTTCCTCAAGACCCTTCTCGAAGGCACCGACCATTCCACCAAATGCAACATCGACCAAGAAAACGGTCGCCAAGGAGGACAAGGATGCCAGCTACGATTACGCCTATTACGATTCCGAGGTGCATGAGTCGCCGCGCGAGTATTCTGAATATGAAATATCCGACTTTGGCAAAACGAAAAATTCCAAGAAGCATTGAGTGGGTAACGCGTTCAGTGGAAAACTAGGGAAATCTTTGGATGCTTATGATATGAATTCGATGGGCATCTTGTGTGAGTCAAGCGATCGAAGAAAACATTCATTTCTAAATATCTTCTTTCTCTCTTTCACTCCTCGCTAGTGTCTTGCTCATTTTTTTTTTGTCTTCTCTTTCACTCATTCAGCCACTCGTTTCTTCCTTCGATTTCTGTCCGAATCACAAGCTCTTTTCCCACTGGATCACCCGTGTCCGCATCGAATTGAGAGAATCAACCCATTCTCCGTTGCCAGTAATGAATTTTCGCCTATTTGTACGTTTACGATTAAGTCTAGCTGTTAATGTGTAGCAAAACCATTCGCATTTTAAGTTTCTCTGTTTATTGTCTTTTTTTATTATTTTTTTAAATTTTTTTTTTATTATTTTTTTTTATTTTTGTCGTTTTCATTTTCATTTCGAAAATCTCTTTTTCGTTTTGTGTTATTTTCTGGTCGAAATTTCGCATTCTGCGTTTGTTATTTAAATCACCATCGTTTGGCCCCGATGCGCGCGTCCACGGCATTTATAGTATCAATTTTGACTATTTTATTAGACATTTGCAGGGCAGTTTATCCATGCTTTGCTAATTTATGATGAGTTTCTCGTTTGTAATTTTTGTCGATAATTTTAAAATGAATAAAATTTACAAGAAAAAATGAAATAAAAAAAACAAACGTAGATATTTGATGGGACCCAAAAGACGTGAAGATCTCCACAAACCACACGAACCGATCGGCGCAACAAGTTGATGCTTGAAAATTCCCCGAAAGTCGTCTGTTTGGCTTTGTCACTTTGAATGTTTGAAGGAGACAATACTCGTCAAACAAGAAGAAATGAAAGACAGAAAATTGGACGATTTTTCAAGCATATTTTAGTTTATTGCTTTCAAAACGTGTCAACAACCTAAATCGCAGATGATTTTATGAGGAAGTCGAATCAATTGGAGCCGTCGATCCAGAAGCCTCTGGTTGCTTCTCAGTGAGAATCAACAGGGCTGGCTGCAATCCATAGGTGTCAAGTAGCTCCGCGAAATGCTTATTGAAATGGTCAACTTTTGCACGGAATATCTGCTCGTCAGGGCACTCGGACAGGCTCTGGATCATCTCGATTATTTGCTCTAGAATCCACTTGACATTTTGACGCATTTCACCATCCGCGCTGCAATCGAAACATGAAAATCAAAAACATGATTCAATCGAATTCACCGTTTATCTCCAAAGGCAACACGCACATAATCAACACTGGGTACGATGTCACCGAATGCAGCTGCTCTATGACGACCACACATCTTTTCTTCTTCAAAACAGTCAGTCTGAAAGTGGGAGACGCGTTACTGAGAAATCTGAAGGAATCTGGTCGAAGTTAGACTGACTGTGCGGCGCCTGCCCCTTCGGTTTCACTCGAAGCAGGCCAGCTCGCTCTGAAACAGCATTTCATGAATTTATTCGCAATCAGACGCCTGAAATCACTCACATTTCATCACCTCTGAAATGAAACGGTTTCATAAAGTCGTCTGAAAAATAAACTGACTGAATTAAGCTTACAGCTCATCGAAGTTAGCTCGAAGCAATCGCGTTTCCAAGTCCATTTCGTTGGCGATTGTGCTGCAATGAAGCGACCATAAGAATAAGTCCAATTCCCAAACCACTTGCTGCATTGCCATTGGAAACCAACGCTTTGACGTCCGGGTGTTTCGTGAAGAGCTCCTTGTAATCGTTGGCAGCCACCCTGATCCATTTTGTCTCCCCGGAAAGCGGATCGTTTCCTTCTTCAAAGGAATGCCCGTTCGCCTTACATGCCATGCTGATTACTGCCGATATGCCTCTGTGATGCGTTTTCGCCCCTTCCAAAATGCCCAACATTCTCATCAAATCTTTGTAAATTTTCCCAAAAATTATTTGTTTCTCAGCGAAACCAGTTCCAACACGTGGCATTGCTCTGGCAAAGGGATTGAGTGAGCGCTTGGTAAATGGATCAGTAGAAGCAGACGCTTACTCCTTTGCATTGCTTGGAATGATTTGTCGAACGCGATTAATTACGGCCAGCACTTGGTCCGATTCGTACTTCAGGCAGTTGACTACAAATTTGTCGAGCAGCGTAACAAAATTCAAATCTTCTTCATGTCTGGAAAATGACGATGACATTAGTTCGAAACGAAATGTGAGGGTGGAAACTCGCCGCT
This sequence comes from Lestremia cinerea, assembly GCA_027564135.1. NCBI lineage: Eukaryota > Metazoa > Arthropoda > Insecta > Diptera > Cecidomyiidae > Lestremia > Lestremia cinerea. The sequence goes on along the minus strand of JANSTV010056114.1, from coordinate 6,954 downwards.
TACTCAGGCCATTCAATTATCCTCTGTCTGATGTGGCTAAGCTCCTCTGCGGAGATCTCTCCAGAGGCTGTGTTGGTCGTGCCACCGGAGCCGAGAACCGTTCCAATTGTCACCGCCGTTAGAATGAGCACCAATAACTTCATTTCAAGTTGCGAAACTCAACTGAGCTCCAGCAGGCATTGCCGAATATTTTATACAAAATGGCTTGTCATTGATCCACGTCAATGGCAAATACACACATTTCTCGTGGTGTGGGTTAGATCAAAGGTATCGCCATCGTCATTCGCCTAAAAAAACAAGCCTGTGTTGGGTGACGAGATATCGTCTCACAATCGATTCTCGATCGCAGAGCAGTTCAGTAATTAAAACGGCGCTTGTGGAGGGAAAAACAAAGTCATTTTTGATTTCTGAATGGATCAGCGGTAATTTATTTCGAAAGAATCTCAAGAAATACATTTCATTGCTGAGTGTTAGGCTCCTCTTGATGATTCACCGCTGGGGGGCATTCGTGGCTGGACCAATCCGTATCGAGTGAACAACTCGCCATACTGGGTGATCAGCAAGTGATAGACCTTATGAAGGGTATGACCGTGCGGAGGACATTCTTGCAGATTGTTCGCCAATTGGGAGCTTTGTTCGAGAACGCCCTTCAAGCTCTGCCCGAATTCACCGTTTGCACTGGAAATAAATGGATCTTTTTATGAAATTTTCCGTTGCACTCCCGGTTAGTGACTTCGTACATTGCTGTGACCGGATAGTCCAACAAATACTGTAGCTGCTGAACGACGACTTTGCATTTTCCGGCAGCAGTTGCATCCCTGAAAGAGAAACCGTTAATTTGACATTGATTGAATAGGCTTTTGACAGCGGAGTCACTTTTCGAATTCTCTTTCGCTGAAACGCACTGCGGCATCCATGAGATTCGCCATATATCTACAATGCGAACCATAAAAACCAAGTTGTTTTGAAAAGAGGAGACAAGCTCACATTTTCATTTCGGGTAATTTTTTCAAAAGTTCCACATATTTTCCCGCAATTCGTTTGGCTAATTCCACGGCTGCGGTCACGGTTGCCGTATGAGCATGTTCCGTATCATTCGCTTCAGTCATCATGAGGATCAAATCATTTAGTTTCTCGAACACTCTCGCGTAATTCACTGCGGGGGGAGGGTGGCTATTGTCGCCGCTCTTTTTCGAATCGGATCCACTAAGATTGGGATCGCTCGCCAGAATGCCAGTAATTGCGTGGTTCAATCGATGCAGCACTTCAGACACCTTCTCCGCTCCATAGTGTCGCCAACTAGCAACAAATTTCTCAAATTGAACTTCACTGAATTGTTTGTGTCTGAAATCAAAATGGTGAAATAAAATACGTCACAGTCAAGCGCCTTCCGGATTCTTACTCGGGGTTGGTCAGGGCGTCAGTGATCTGGTCACATTGGGCACGTTCAGCAAAGATCAACGCTATCCAAACACCAACTGCGAATATTGCTTTTGCTCGCATTTTTGGAAGAGACTCGAATTTGATTGATATTCAAGTGATAACGCACATCACAAAGTTGAAGCATTTTATCGAGCCACAACACGTGTTGATCTCATTGTTTGCTCGTGATTCGACTAATATTCGATTCGTTGGAATCCCTACGATGTTCGATTGGCACTGTTTGCGTCATGTGCCCACGCATTTTTCCTGTGAAACGTTTAATTAACGAGATGATAAAATGTTGATTTATTTCATCATGCTTAGTTCAACACCAAGGCAAGAAATTCGACCGAAATCGACAAGAAAGTGAGACTTATTTGATCATTTGGTAATGCTGTGACATTTTGAAACTGAAATGAAATGATCTCTTGCTTGGGAATAACCGATTCAAGTTCGAATGAGGTGAATGAAAGAGAGGAGGGAGGAGTTGGATCGATGAAAATTGCCCTTCTTGTGGTAACTCCATCAAATCAAGCTCAGCAGGTGCTGCATTGACCCTCAAGGATTATTTGAACTTAGTCATGGACGGTGTCGATCAAGAATATTTCTCACCTCGATATTCATACGTGCATTTCATTCCAAATTTTCAATCACCTGTGCACATTTCAAGGCTAAGCGCGCGATGTTTGAGTCAACATCACTCGACCAACAAAGAAAAAGCAGCTATCATTCATGTTCAGAAGGCTCATCGTCATACCACTAGGAATGCCAGAGCTTTCTTTTCGTTTTGAGCAGCCTACCTTCAGGCTGAGCGAATTTTTAATAGCAAGACCATCCATGCACAGAGTATTGCAGATGTACCTTTAATTAGAAGGCACTGAATGTACGACAGCTTTCCAAAGGCACTCGCCCTCTCTAAGCTGAGCAGCACGCTTCGTTGGTATGCTATACTCGGGTGCATGCTTGATGTTGAATCAGCGAGAAAGAAAAAGAACACAAGTGACATTGGCAAGCTGTGAATTCATAGAGAGCAATACACTCGATCACGCGTAAAGTTGGACCCCCGCATTGATTTAAGCAATAACATATTTTCCAACATTCACGATCGATTTCTCTTCAGTCATCAGTTAGTAAGTTTAACCGCCTTTTGACTTAATCCAACCTTGGTGCTTGCAATAAATACCCGAAACTCTGGCTCGATTTGGTTTCCTTTGGATTTGTGCTGATTCGCTTGGAAAAAAAATCAATTTTTTAATCAATCACTCGGAAATTTATCACCAATTAATGTTTTTTTATATCCAACCAGAGTTTGCGGTCAGTAAAATCGTGCATCGGTAATTTGTCGCATCTCACTTGCTAATTGGCCTTGGAGCATTGTGGTCGAGAACCACCAGAGGCGGGCTCATTTCACGGTCACCTCCATTGCGGAAGGAAATTGAGAAGGTCATTCCAATCGCATCGTTCTCGTAGATGACTCTCCAAAATTCTCTCAAAATTTAGGCCAATCGATTTTCAAAATGCTGCATCGAAGAACCCCTCCCACATCTGACAGAGCTAACATTCCTTTCATGTTCTTCTTCTATTGTCGCGATCAGTCAACAAAAACAGCTCAAAACTGAAACTTGCTCTCAAAGAGTGATCACTTGCAACTGAACAAGCACAACTGCGAAACTACAAGGCGATTAGGCAATTGTTGTGCCGGTTGCGTGCTCGCATTGATAACGACTACAATCGACCACGAAAATAGTTGTTTTTGTCACATTTTCGCTCGGCATTTTGTTTTTATTTTTCATCTGAGGAAGATGAACGATCACGATAATTGATGGAGAATCAATATTCATTCATTCAGAATGAGTGAGCACGTTGAGAAGAGCAGACGACAGGTGTCGAGTGAGTTGGGCTCGGTTCAAACCAGTGTCATCGAGATCGAATCGGAATTCAGATAACGATTTGATTAAAAGTGAATATCAAATTCTCAACAGTCGACAGTTACAGTTTGATTGTCGCGCATGGCAGTAGAATGTTAGCGACTGTGCTGCGCTGTTCAATGAATTCATAGAAAATAATTTGTTTGTTTCGTTTTAATATTGTTTGCTGTGCGATCGCACATTCCAATAGAGTTTGGCGATCGACAAAATTCAAAACAAGCGAGGCTTTTGTTACTTCCTGAAGTGACTCAGTACGACTCATGTCATTCAAGTGCAGTGTTGTGTAAAGTGTCGAAAAATGAGCAATGAAGATCAAAGTGAACGATTATCCACAAAACTAATGTCGAATCTACGGCATTTTGGCCGAAACAAAATAAACAAATCGACATATTCGTTGGTGGCCGTTGGTGATGTGTCGGAAGCTGCAGCCGAGATGTGGGCAACGTTGCCGGGTGAAATACGTCGCGATCAATGTTTGATGTCGTTTCGGCAGCAACACCAACGAGTTCATGGTGCGTAGCCGACATTCACGCTTGGCGAGCGATATTTCTCATTGCTTGCAGACATTTTGATTGTCCTCCGATATGCAGGAAAATGTTGATGCATTTGGTGTCACATGATTTGTTTATCGGAAGGAAATATGTAGATTCAAGAGCACGGTCTTGATTTGGTTTCTAATTAAAGAAATCACAAATTGTGATTGACATATCGGATGAATGAGAAAGCAGTTGTTAAATGCACTGAGCAATGTCAGCTTGAATTTAATGTTGAAATAATAAATGATAAAAAGCAAAAAAAAAAAAAAGGTTTCTAATCGTAATTTATCTTTTGAATCATATCGGGGTCTGAGTGAAGTGAGCTGTGGCACCTGTGAAGTTCAATGGCCTTACCTTGATCTCATAATTAATGGGTTGATATGTTCAATGGTTGCAGGTCACCCGGAAGAGCCGGATCCCCTGCCGAATGAGAGTAATGAGTCGGAGACGGAATTAGAATTGAAAACCGAATGCGTTGGGAAACAGAATGAGTAAGTGTCGATTTGCAAAGCAAATGGCTTACGTTGAATAGTTATCTGCGTGACCTTCCCGGACCAAAACTGATTAAATCGAAGGCCATGCCGGTATGAATTGAAGTTCATGAATGTTCAAGAGGTGCTTTCGCATTTGTTTGATTTCCTTTCAACGGCGACAAATATCGCAGCATCGAAGCGTCAAGCATTTGGGTCAAGACGATTTCCATTCTAAAATTAGCAACAAGTTCGTGTCGTGATCGAGTTGGCGAGATGAACTTGCTACAAAACAGTGGTTAACGACATTTTTTTATTTAAATCTGTTTAGAGAATCTCCCGGTGGTCATCACCATTCCAAGAAAGCAGATGAAGTTAACAACGCTGGTCCCAAGGTATTTTGTGTTTTGAGAACTCTGGAACTGAACTAAGCTGGTTTTGTTTATGTTTTGTCGTCTCGGAATTTTAGCCCAACGCGAAATTCAACAACATAAAAATTGGAATTCTGTCTGCGGTTTGGCTTCTATTTTCGATTTTTTTGATGTCGACAGACGAAAAAGTGCTGGTGTTTAAGCAATTTGTTGTCCCGGCAAACGAATCCAAAAGTGAGTTGGTTGTATCGGTTTTGTTGACAATATTTCGATGAAATCCAATTTCAGCCTTCACTTTGATCGACCAACCGCTGGATTCACGAATCGCCGTCTTCTTGAAAGGTGCCTTTAGTGGTTCAAGCAAGAATGTCTCGAGTAATTACCTGGAAGCTCACATGGAGAAGGTGTTCTTCAATGAAATGGATGACATTGTGCTAACGGTGAATGTCACTGAGGTCCACCGAATGAAGCTGCTTGGTCGCTTAGAGGAAATGGACGGCAAGGAAGCCATTCAAACGTCGCATATCTTTAGCATCAATGACACGCTAGTTAAGAAGGACCGTAGGCGCTTTGGATTGCGGATAGTATTCAGAAGCAACATACACGTCGATCTACCAATTCAATTGGCCGACGATCCAGCACCGATCGACCCAACGAAAGGCATCATTTATGGTTCGATCGTGCTGATTGGATTGTATATTCTGATTTGCTCGGAGATTGTTCATCGTACGATTGCCGCAATGTTCGCATCGACAATGGCAATTGGCTTGTTGTCTTTCATGAATCAAAGGCCAACGATGATCGAAGTCATGTCCTGGATTGACACTGAAACCTTGATGCTGCTGTTTGGAATGATGATAATGGTGGCGATTATCTCAGAAACTGGCGTTTTTGACTATTCAGCTGTGATCATTTACAAAGTAAGAACCATCGATTTCAGATGATTTCCATTCGCTCTGCAACAAATCGCTTCCAGGTAGCCAATGGCAAAGTGTGGCCGCTGATTGGTTGTCTCTGCATGATCAGTGTGTTCACGTCATTATTACTTGACAATGTTACCACGGTACTGCTAATGGCTCCAGTCACGATTCGACTGTGCGAGGTGATGGAGTTGAATCCAGTACCGATTCTGATGTCCTTGGTAATATTCTCCAACATTGGTAAGATTCTCAGACCGATTTAATCTAATAGAATTGGTGTTTTAAAAACTTTTTTTTGTAATCCCCAGGTGGGACAATTACTCCAGTGGGGGATCCTCCCAATGTGATTATTGCATCGAATTCCTACATCAGAAAGAACGTAAGAAAATGGTTGACCCGAAAAAACGTTTTTGCTCGATCGAAATCCATCAATTTTATCAAACAGGGCATCAACTTCTTGATATTCACCATGAATACGACACCAGGTGTCCTTCTCGTGATAATCCAAAGCTTCATCCAATTGCGATACACATACCGCAACATGAATGATTTGCGGTTCAGTGAACCGAAACATGTGCAAGAACTTCGTCGAGAGATTTCCTTATGGCAAAGGGCGGCCTCTTCAATTGTTTCATGCACCAAGGATGCAGATTTGGTCCGTCAAACGCTTCTCAAGAAGGTGAATCGATTGAAGCGACAGCTCAATAAGAATCTTTCTTCTGGAAGTGTTCCCGTTGAGACCTACAAACATACCCTTGAAGACTTACAAGCGAAGGTAATTGGAATGATTGCGACACCCCCTTCAACTTGATCCAATGCTGAATCTATTTAAATTTCAGTATCCGATTCGAAACCACGTTCTGCTGATCCAGTCGGCTGTTGTATTGACCTTCGTCATTGTCCTATTCTTCATCCACTCAGTGCCCAGTCTCCACATTCACATAACAATGGGATGGGTATCGCTGTTGGGTGCCATTTTGTTGCTCGTTCTGGCCGACCGAGATAATATGGACGCTGTGATGGCTCATGTTGAATGGTCGACACTGCTGTTCTTTGCCGCATTATTCGTTCTGATGGAGTCATTAACCAAACTGGGTCTCATCGAATACATTGGAACTCTAGCAGAGAATCTTATTCTGTCAGTTAGTGAGGAATCTCGCTTGGCAGTGTCCATCACCATAATTTTGTGGGTGTCCGCCATTGCATCATCTATCGTCGACAATGTCCCGCTGACAACAATGATGATCAAAATTGTCATTTCGCTGGTCGAAAAGGAGCATTTGGGCTTGCCGCTAAGGCCATTGGTG
>JANSTV010056103.1:0-12919 GCA_027564135.1 Lestremia cinerea | reverse complement strand
TTTGACGGGCAGCAAACACTTGAGAAATGTGTGTTTCATTCAGTTCATCTGATATCGAAATGATCGAAACGATCGAGGTCAATCACCCGAGGTGGGAGGAGAGCAACATGGAATTCGCAACCGTAGCGGCAACATCCAATTGTTTGGGATTGGCAAAAAACTGGCATGAATGGTAAACAAACTACAGACCTTTTGTAGTTGACGTCATGAATAAATTGGAATAGTGTGTGAACGCTACATCGAAGACATGTACGCCATTTCCATGGCAATGAACTCATTGATTGCGTTGGCATTTTCTTTTCATCGAAAAATCGACTTTTATTTTTCTATTTCTTCGCTCATTTATTGCCTCAAGTGGCCTTGACAGAATGGAAATTCCTTTTTTTCTTCTGAAGAATTTCGATTGTGCGCTGAAATGTCCATAGAAATGCTCATCAAAGTTGACAAAGACGAGACAAGTTGAAAGGAGATTTTGAAAAGCCTTTTCGTAGGCTTAAATTATGCGATGGACATTCGGTGAGAGATGAGTTTGGTGGAGAACGTCGTACGCATCAAGAATTTTATAAATGCATCATTGGATCGAAGGAGCAAACGAGGAGCTTGTAAATTCGCTGAATCGACATTGACTGTCTTCTTCTTTGATTGTTTTTAATGAGATACTTTGAACGTTCTTGAACGGTTCCATTCAGACGATCGGTTGCACTCTACGTTCTTCGATCGACCGTGGACTAGTTGTCGATTCTCACAAAGAAATCGTTCTTCTCCAAGCCCTTTCCAATCAAACATGCAAGTTGAATTCCCATTCCTTTTTCGATAAATTTTTAATTTCTCCCTCGTGATTTCAAGCAAATGAAACAAGTTAATGGAGTTTCTTTAATTGAAAATTTTTCCAAAGAAAATCAAAGTGAAAAGAAAAGCTTGTGAAAATTCAAGCGAGAATTGAATCAAAAGTTTGTTCGAGTAATTTCTTTTGCTTTCGCTAAAGTCGGTACGTGTCGCGCAACACTTTGATATGAACACGTCCGTATTGACGGAATGAACGAGGCTCTTTCCTTTTTGTGTGAAATGTAAAGTAAAATTGAATGAAAAACTAAAGTGGAAAACTACAAAAGTTTTATTTCCGGCTGCTTCAAAAGTCTCGTTATGCTTCGGCGCTGGGATCGAATGTGAGGATATTTCGCGTTGCCAAAGTTTACTTTATATTGGTTTCGCTACGATTTTCCGATGAAAAATTCTTCAGACGTGGTTGTTTCGGTTGTTTGATCGCTCTGAGTTTCTAGGCGCGAGAAAAAGCCAGCTGAATCGCTTGTGGAACACACACTCAGTGCCGGTCCGACACTGCTTGCTTTCCTAACTCGCAGAGCGACGGAAAGTCAACTGTAAACGTTTACCAATTAAAATTGAATTTTTCCATCCAAGTCCGAAACGGAAATCGAAAAAGAACCAAAAAAAAAACAAACAAAACTGGAAGACGACTGCATGTCTTTTATTGAAAAGTTTCGAAAGTGAATCGTTGCTTTTGTGAGGAGCAATTGAGTGACAAACGATGTGGCATATCTTGGGGTGTCTACCCGGCATTAATCACGGTTGGGCGACCAATTGAATCTAGTGTCTGGCCCACATCGTCCAGCGTTGATTTAATGCGTAAACAAGTGGCTCGAATCAAGTGATTTTTCACGTATTAAATCGCCCGAAAATAGCCACGAAACGCATTGAGCAAAAACATCAAAAATAAAACGCATATTTCGCACGTATCGCATAATCTGTAACGTAATCCGAATTCATTAAATGCAAACGTTCAATAATGGTCACAGACCATCACCATCAATGCCATAACATTCGTATCAATTAAGAAAAAGGTCGAGTGGGATTCTCCCCGTCTAGGGCATTTAGCCCGTTGATTTGCGTCGATTTCAGAGGAATTGTTCGATATCGAATTCAGATAATTGATAAACAACTCTCATGTTTTTGAGGGCTCCTGGCTGGGCTCACATCACAACGGATCAATTAATCACTGTGGACGAACCTCACCGTTGAGATGAACAAGTTGGAGCGGCAGAGCGAAACTTTGCAATTAGAGGAAAATTCATTTTTAATTTTAATTTATTAACAAATGCAAACGGAATGGGCTGCCGAGTGCCGGTTCTTACTCGCATAATGGCCATTCGCATATTTGAATTGGCCATAAATCTTTTTTTATTTTTTGCTTTTTTTCACCGCTCGTGCGGACTCGTCAGTTTGTTCGGTCTCATCGGAATCAGCGCATGGTCCTGCAATACGATAATGCTTTTTTGGCCATCACATTTTGTAGTTTTTTTTTCGACTTTTACCGTTATGTAAGCACTCGCAGTTACTCGAAGATGAAAATACGGGCGATCCTTTCCTCAATTTTTTCTCGTTGCGTTTTTGTTTTGACGTGATTTGCCCAACTCGAGCCTTCCACTTGTGCGATGCTCATCACTTTCTTGCTTATCGATTTCTTTTGAATTTTGGCTCGAAAAAATTGTTGCAAAAGCGTTTCGGGGAAGAACCTTCTCAATGGTTGCGAGTCCGTAATTGAAAATGACACAATACGCCTTATACTGTAACCAATGCCCGGTTGAATTCAACAAAGTAACCGGCGTGAATGAAATTACTGCCTTTTTGCGGCCTATTCAGCGCTCTGTTCATATTTCTAACTTGAGAATGTCTCCGACAAATGCCGTGTCGCATTACCCGCTTCCATTCGAATTGAATAAAATGATCCAGAAATGATCAAATTTCGCATGCAAACTTCTCGCTTGTGCCATCGTCATAGCACAAGAGAAAACAATCAATAATAAATGAGCCAGAATTTTTTTTTATTTCAAATAAAGTTACCGAATTCGACATGATTGAACAGTTAACAAGAACTCTCCTCATAACGTTATTCGCAGTGAGTGTTCCAAATGATAAGAAATTAAATATTGAACGTTGGCCACATTGTTTCGTTCCAGTCGACGCTTCGATGCTTGTTCAAACTGCAGCTGCTTGGTTGTTGCCTGAATGGAATGCATGTGTTTAGGAAGCATTATCCGTTCGAATGTTACTCGATGCTTGCTTGCAAAACAAGCGCCATGACTGCACTGTCGCTCAGATCTATCCATAATGATTCACTTTTTCGATGTTTTCATCGTTGTTCGTTGAACGATTTAAATCATGGAGAATTTTGATTGAAGGCAGCCGCCTCTTCACCCAGTTTCTGTAGCGCCAACTAATTTCCTCGCGCAAGCACTTCTAAGGTGATGCTCTTGCAGCAGCAACGTGATGCTCATAAACTGTATGCTCTGCTCCGGAGTTAATCGTTGCGAATTAAACACTTTGAATTGAAAATAAACGAAACCAAGCAATTCCGGGAGGCAGAAAGTGCTCGAGAGAGTCCAATGTAACTGGAGAACCTTCGAGCAAAAAATTGTAATTTCATCTCTTAGAAGATACGCAAGCATGCACGATCTGCCAAAAGAAGCCCATTGTTGATATTTGCAATCGACGACATCAATGACATGCTCGAGAGCTCAAGTTCACATGACCGAATGTGAATGACCTCTTGTTTGACAACGAGACATTGAATGAATCTTCAAAAGTCCAATGTAAATGCCAGGACAAGAGATGGTACAACATTTTGCAGTGCAACCAGACATCATTTCGAATACAACTTTTCAAATTTAATATAAAGCAGTTTTAAACAAATCTTTACATTTTCCGGAACCGAGTCGAGCCAAAACTAGTTTGTTTTTCTTTGGGCGATGTAAGTTTAATGAATTTGTTTTTTTTTTGGGTTGTTGGATGGAAATACTAGCTTTTGTCAACAAAACAAAATTTCCAAATGAGATCATCATTAAATTACATCGTTATTTCCATCTTTGGCGTGCTTTTCATGCACAAAATCTGTTGACATTCAGTTTTCCCATTCGGCTTTCTTGTTGGGCAAATAGCAAATGCAACGCAATAAACAGATGTCCCATGAGCACTTTCTTGCATCGATTTGAGGATTTTCTATTAAATTTTCCTCCTTGGTTTGAGTTGTTTGTCAATGATTGAATGAAATGGAATGAAGCGGTCGAACGATTTGGAAAAGCGCCCGAAAGCCAATTAAATAATCCGTTTGCTCGACTTTGAACGGTTTGCGTAGTCTGAATTTAGGCGTCGTCAGCTACTTCAGCTTTAATGATTCAACTTTATTCAGTGCTCGTTGCGAACGTAAAACTTTTCACCAATTGATTGTCACTGAAAGTAATTAAAATCCCTTTCACGCGAATTCCTTCCAATAATTTCGAATATTTATCACAGATTTTGTGAGGCAACACCTGATAAATCTTAATCGATTCTCAGCACTTGATTATTTCGCAAGTTTTCGTCAAGTTTCTTTCAGCGAAGGAATGACTTACGTAAACCTTCAAATAAGGCAGTAATTAAAAGACACGAGACCGATTTTTCTTTCGCAAATGAAATTCGAGTCTTGGTTTTTGTTAGTTCCTTTGGTGGTTTGCGATGAGTGCAACGTTCGGAAAATCGTTCAATTTTCTGTAGACGCTAATTAGCATCCTGGTTGGACGATGGTCCGACAGAAAGTGGATAACTCGATTTCGCATCGGGCACAACGTAAAGCAATCATCCCGCCGGCTGCCAATCAAGTTGAATTTTTGCTCAATTCACTGCAGCTGAAACGGTGTTGAACGTCAGGCATTGGGAAATAGAATGAAAATCTCCGAGAAAATGGAACGGAAAAATTCGAAATATGCAAATCCTCATGCAAATTCATCGAAACAAAGTTGGTATTCCGCACCAATTATTGTGCAAAAAAGTGGCCAGAAGAGCGTCATATCGCAGGTCACAATCAAAGCCGATGAGCAACCACAGCAGTGTGGAAGCAAGCAGGCAATTCTCGTGCTAAAAACTCGTTCGTTCTCATCCCAAAAAATTCACTCGTCCGTTGAATTGACGTCTCCATCGTTGCATGGACTCTGTCTCGTCTTCGTTTTTTGTTCCGCAATTTGCTTTCCATGAATTATTCAAACAACTCAAATGAATTCTGCATCGTCTCAGCGCAGGCGACCAAATTACTGCCAATGCGAAATGGATGGGGCAAGGATGTGCGTTCTTCCTCTGTGCAGCTGGGAAAATCATTTGGCATTTGGCGAGTGGATGGTCCGTGTTGGTTTTTCAACACGATTTGCGCTTTCTATCGTCGACTTGGGGATTCTCCAGACAGTGTCATTGCGCTGAAATATTCCCTCAAGAGTCGCAACCACTGCAGATTCAATATGAAATTATGACGCATTTGACTAGAGTTTGCGGTTCTTGTTGCTGTTGTTGTGCTCTCCTTTTGGAAGCGCAGACAACACAAAGGAACAATGGAAATATCATTTATTTCATTTGATTCTTTTGCTGAAACACAATTTAATGGGATACTCGTGATGTTATTTATGATATTTGTCTGTCTGTGTTTGCATTCGCCATTGGATTGCATGCGAAAAGCATGTGCTTGCCGACAAACATGAGTGATATGAATTATATGCTTTTCGTCCGACTCGAAATCGGAGAAGCATTTGCATGCGTTCCAAAAAACGAATTTTTCGAAAGTCAAACCATCATTCACATTCGCAGTGAACAATGCTGGTGGCGAAGAAAAGTTCAAGGAAAATGCCCTTCTGTTTCGAGTTATTTTCTTTCTTGCATCGAAACAATTGCGAGTATTTCGCCTCCGCAAATTAAGTGAACTTCAATTTTCCACGTGATTGTTCGCTTGCTGCCAGCATTATCATAACGTCTGGCTCGAGCAAACGGAACTTTTGCAAGTGCATTCCGGTCGGACGTGATATTGTCCCATCGACAATATTGCATGCTGTTTGCATTTCTTGCAAACTGACGATAATGAATGGTATTATTCGAGTTGGTCTTGATAATAGTCGTTTGAATTGCTGCTTAATGTAAATCGAATGAACTGCCAATTTCGCGTAAGCTCAACTTGTTCAATGGCGATGGTAGTCTTTGAGATTATCTAATCGCTCTCAATGCGATAGTCGTTCGATAATCCAAAGAACCGTTATGAGCTAAATGGCTTTGTTATAGAAATTACGATGGGTGAGGCGGAATGATTCGATTTCATGAGCTTCTGGTCGGAGATGATATTGCTAGAAAATTCCTCCAATCTGTATATTCCAATGTAAAAAATGAAGAAAAGGAGAAAATGCTTCAAAAATTATACGAAATTTTATTCGATTCTCAACATAAATACAAGACAGACTTTAATCAACCGTTGATATTGAACGCTCTCAAACACGTCCGTTGACATTCCTCAATTGTAGCGAAGTTGTTCTTATTGCCACCGCAACCGGACCAGTAGAACTGCATGCATAACCGGTAAACGGTATTAAAATAGAATCGAATGTAGCGGAAATTGGTGGATTGGCATGTGCCGTTGTGCGGCACCAAATCGCAGACGCTAACAATCTCCTCGTCGAGCGAAACTGAATTGCAAATTGGTGGAATCATTGACGATCGATAGGCAGCGAAACACTTACCGTTTCCGAACGCCTGTCGGGTTGAATTTTGGCCGGCACTATGACCAACTTGCCCCAGCAATGTGCAAAAGAAGTAAGCAACGGCGATAGACAGCACGATGTGAGTTCGAACAGCGGGAACAGTCATCGTAAATTTATTAGAAAGGCACCACATCGATTTTCAAATGTTCGATGTGGTCGGAAGCAGACACCGCGAGCAACTGAATTTCAGTTTGAATGTGCTTCAATTTAACAAAGTTTTGATTAAAAATTGAATTTGATGAAATGCAAGGTAGAACAAACTGGTTTGTCGCCAAACCGTATGCAATTCATATGCAATTTGCGAACACATTTTTTCCGTCGGCTTTTTGAGGTTATTTCTTATTGGATGTCAGACAGATGTGTGTTTTTGTGCGTGCACGTGATTGGGAGTGAGAAAAATTACAAAAAAATGTTATTTTTCAATTTTATTTAGATTTATTCTCCAGTTTTGATAGTTACATTCTTACATGTTATGAATAATATTTTCTTATAGACTGAGCAATCAATGATGATACAGTTCTTTAATGGTTAATTTTTGTAATTTCTTAATATTTTTTTGAAAGCTTGATAAAATCTATTGAAATTGATTCTGCAGTGGAACCTCAACTATTCGACATTCAAATTAATAAGTTTGATTCAATTTAATTAAATGTGATCAATCCGAATTAATTTTAATTAGTTTTTATTGGGGCCCTGTTTCTGTAAGTAATGTTGACAAACTGACATTTGGTCGACAAAGTGACCCTAAATGCATTGCCGAATGTCAGTTTTCCGAATGCCAGTTTTTTTAATTTATTTACAGAAGCTGCCCCCAAATAATTTAAATTAAGTTAATATATATCTCATTTTCAAAGTAATTTTAGAAATTAATCCTAACTAATGAAATTAAATAGATCCAAGTTTGATGAAATTAATTCAAACTCATTTCAATTGTTAATAATTTTCATCAAATTTCATTGCATATTCGGTTGTTGAACTGTGGAATAATCGAGGTATCCCTGTACGTATTTTGTTGCCTTGAACTTTCTCTGCAGCAAAGTGGCATTGCTTTCGCAGACAGAATCATGATAATCTGAAATCTTTTTCACTTTTCTTAATGGCTAAACAACTAGGCTGCCGTTAATGCTATGAATTCAGCATGTTGAAAAGAAGAAGAAGAAGAAATACAGAAATGATAATTTTCGAAATTGACTGCAGTGACAATTGCAAATGAGAGTTATCACCGAACATTTTGTACATCACGATTGTTGCATTTGGTTTATCATCAAAGCTGCATTTATTTTGAATTGGTCATCCAAAAGCCCATTGTTTCGTGAATGAGGCGACATTCTTGAATCCAACTAGCATCTGAACATGGCACAGCTGTTCCGATTCAACACTTTTCGAACCCATCACTCCCTTCATCTTCGTCCGTAGCTGTTTGAGCTTGGATGAGGCTCCTTCTAAAAGGCCCAAATCCCCTTTTCAGTCGTTCATTTCGAAGCACATCAATAAATTTTCATTACCCAAAGCGTATATTGAATGACACATCTTAGCCAGTCGGACAATAATCGAAAAATATAGAGATTCTCCCCAAATATCATATTTGTAATAATGCTAATATATATCTATACTAGAAATATAATAGTATGAGCGCTAGTTGTGACGATAGTTGAAGCAACATAAATTTCTCACTTACTGATTCATTTCACATCTCAAATTCTGTCTGTTCGGGGATATTTACAAGTTTTCTAATTCTTTGGGGGTTTCACGAGCTGCGGTTGGTTGAGAATGACTGGCTTCATGCTTTCACGTCTTTTCCTGCATTTTGCGAGAAAGACTCTGACCTTTTCATTATTCGTTTTCACATCTTCAGTTTGGAGAGTTGACGAAAGGCTCATGATTCTTCAATTTGGGCTTTGGGTGACTCAAAATGTCAAAAAAAAAAAAATAAAATAAATCGGGAGCATCAAAAGCCAACCGTCTACGATCTTGAAACTTTTTGTTCGTTAAATTCTATGCTCCAAGTTTCTTGTTTTTTGCCTGAAGAAATGTGATTTTAGGCAGAGGGATAATTCTTTGCTACCACTCTGATGGGAAGGCAATGAGACGTTATAAAAAGACATTTTTCTCATCAGAAATCTGACGAATTAAAAGCAACAAAGCCTTTGATTCTTAGGCGTACAATGTTCGTAATCATTTCAGTTGCGAATGAGCCACTGAGCCTGCATAGTTGCCGACGACCAGCTTGATCATTCATTCAAACTAACAAAAAACGAGAAAATTTCATAATTTTTTGGTTCGCAGCTATTCATCGCCGAAACGAAGACAACAAAAACTTTTCCAATATCGCGACAATGGGATGCAGAACGAAACAAACTCACGCAATATATTTTTATTCGCATTTGATTCATTCGAAAGATACAGAAGTTGATTGTGATAGTCCGTGAAGGGGATTTGAACAAAAGGAAATTGAAGAAATTTGCCCACAAACAACTTGCCGACAATAATATTTCGCTGACTAGGACCACATCATCGCAGATACGACAGCAATATGAAAGGCTTGATAACGGTTAATGCCCATTCGAAGGAGGTATCAACTCGTAAATGGATGGCATGACAGCTGTTTGAATGCCCAGAGTGACATTTGAAATCGCTGCCTACAACGTGGTGTCAATCACGTTGATTGCAGATTACTCTGGTGACAATCAACGAACGGCGAGAATTGCGGAGGCTATCAGACATTTTCGGCAAGTTATTGCTGTTGAGGAGCATTCAGCGAACGGAGCCCGAGTTCAAATCGATAATAACTTTAATTCATCAATTTTGGTTAGGCTTGAGGCTATCGTTTTTGCAAATGGCCAAATAATATCCAACTCAAATTGAAGTTTGAGGGAATTCGAAGAAACTGAAACAATCATGGTATTGAACGCAAACATCTCTCTGGTGCCGCATTTGGGTTGTACAAACTGGTGGATTTATTTGAAAAGTTTCTATTTGGAACTTTGTTTGCTCGAAAATGGTTTCATTCGATTCTTGTCGATGCATCTCAATTTTAATGCAAAAATTGAAAATTTGCCCATGTGATATCGGAACGAAGCAAGAAATATTTTTGGCAAATCAACTCTGGATAACTGCTCACGTGCACCTGCCGGCCATGGGAATAGTTGGACATTGTTCTCTTTCGAGCCAACATTTCTGGCCCGTTAAAAGCCAACAAAGCACTTCAGTGCCAGGAATTTGGTAGATGCGACGTGAGAATCTCGGAAAATCGTCGGCTTTCATATTATTTGGGCTTTCAATTCAAACGAAATACGATCAATTCTATGACAAAGTGTTGCTTTTGTTGAAGGAGTTTTCGAGCCACTTTTCGACCATTCATTACCAAAGTTTTCAATTTGGATAATCAATCAGAAAAACATCTCTGCGAGAGAGAAGGAAGACGCTATTGCGAGACGCGTTTGGCCAAAACGAACCGCACACAAAGCCACAATTGCTCTGCAAGTATTAGATGCTCTACTCGAAGCGAGGTCAAAAGCCAGGCAATGGTTTCCAAGGCGATGCCACCAACACTTTTGCGCTCAACACAAATGGTCGGCGTTAAGTGAGGGGCGTTACCATGGCAAAATCAAAATTTGCAAAATCATCTTTTAAAGCCTCGCGCATTCATTTCGTGTTCATACTTAAGCCAGATCGACTGAGAATTTACCGTTTGTTATTTCAATTACATAATGGATTTGGACGAGATTATTCCGATGGACGTTTTTGCTGAGCAATTTGGAGTCAATTTTGACCAAACGTTTGACATTGCGTCCATTTTCAACGATGAAAATGATCGGAGTTTGTTTTTGCAAAATCAACCTGGAGGCCAGTTCACGGGAAACGAATTAACATCAAAGGTTTTACTGTTGTCCGAAGGAGGAGATGAGCAGCTTTGTGAATTATTCAAGGCGAATGTCATCGAGACGGAAAAGATTGTAACTTTCAACGAGGACACAAACAACTTTGGGAATTCGCAATGTGAGATGTTTGACATGGAATTTCAGTGTCGAGACTGCAGTCGCCGGTTCGAATGGAAGGATGTGAGGGGTCATGAATGCGATGGAATCAAAATCGATGAGCCAAAAAACAAGCCTGAGGAGAAGGTTTGGCTGGAATTGGTTCCGAAGGTCGAGCAAAATCCCCGAGACGATAATAAGTGCCAGTTCTGTGGAAGAACCTACGTTCATCCGGTACGATTGGCCCGTCACATCGAAATGCATCACTCGAATAATCAAACCGGACAGGAATTGAGCACATTTCGAAATATGACCGCGCTGAAGGTGTTTTGCAAGTGCAATTTCTGCGGTCGCATTTTCATGAATGGTGACGAAGCTGTCAATCACTTTACGGTCGCCCATCAGGATTTCCAAGGTAGCCACTCGATGGACGATCCTGACAAAAGTGCAAATGCCGAATACGAGCGAAATGAGCTGTTCAAGGTCATTTGCATCGATGCTGTGCTGCAGTGTGAATTCTGTGATTACCATTTCTCCGATGCGTCTTCTCTGTTGCAACACGAATCAGCCCATAATCCTACTAATGGATTCGAATGCACGAATTGCACGTTAAATTGCCACTCGATGAAAGACATTAAGCACCACTGGAACTTGGAGTGTATGGGAATGCGCAATGGCATCAACCAACGAATGAATTTTCGCGTATTTTTCATGTGCAACGTCTGTGAAGGCACATTCAAATCGATCGATTTGTTGCACGACCATCGGTACGCATTCCCACAACGTTATTTTCCTGTCGAGAGAATAATTTCAAATTCACTTCAGTTACTCAACGAGACACTTCTTCCCACGTTTAAATCACACCACGGGCATTTTGGAAATTTCTTGTGAAAAATGCATGGCCATCCAAGGAACAGTGCAGTCATTAATATCGCATTACGAGGAGCATATTCGGAAGGAAATCGAGGCTGAATCGTCGTTCGAGTACAAAAAGTACTTGTGTGAGGTCTGCGGGAAAGGTTACAAACAGTCGAGTCATCTCTACCAGCACTTGCGATTCCACCGAGGTAATTTTTGAGGCCCGTCGCAATGGGATCATTTGGCGACGAAGTTGAACCCAATTCAATCCAATAGGAATCAAACCATTTGCGTGCAGCGAAACCGGATGCTTTCGACGCTTCACAATTCGCCCGGACCTTAACGATCACATTAGGAAATGTCACACAAAGGAACGGCCCTACAGTTGTGCGGAATGCGGAAAAAGCTTCCTCACCGGCTCTGTATTTTATCAGCATCGTTTGATTCACGTCAGTTTTGTGTTCATTTGTGTTTCACATCATTTCCTCATCCCTTTGTTTTTATTAACAGATGAACGATCGTCGGTATGGCTGCAACGAATGCGGAAAGCGTTTTTATCGTTCCGACGCCTTGGTGAGTTTCATTATTCGATTTTGACTGAATCGACTGGAATGAATCAATGAAAATATTTTTCAGAAAAATCACGAGCGTATTCATTCTGGCGAAAAACCATATTCATGTAGCATTTGCTCAAAGTGCTTTCGTCAGAAGGGCGATCGCGATAAGCATGTCAAAGCCAGACATCGCAAGGAGAAAGTTTCGTTTTGAAAGGAAAGGAAAAGTGAAGAAAACGTTTTATTGATGAAATTACTTCAGCTTGAAAGCTCTCTAATACAAATTCGATTCATTTGAAAGGCACCGTTCGACTTATTTCCACCCAACAAAATCGAGCCTTTTCACAATTTGACACATGATTTTGTATCCTCCACCGTTATCTGCTATTGACCTGCAGGACCCAGAGCATACTCCCAACCAACCGAAATGAAACGAAACGAAAAATTATTTCTCAAATGAATCTTGATTTCTTTTAAATTCAATTCTGAATGTTTTCAAACATCAAAAGTTCTACTTATCGAATACTACGCATTGATTATTCTCAATTTATTTCGGTAAATTTCTGCTTGAATTGTTTTGAATGGATTTCTAGAAATTACATAAATCTCGGTATAATTCTTCAAGTGATCTTATTGCAAAATGCATTTCATAATTTAGCAGATAGTTCCATTTGTAAGCAACATTTTCACGATAAAAATCCATTCAAGTGCTGGTTTGAAGAAATGAATAAATGGAAAAATCACTGTTGGGGAGACAAAAGGTGACATTCAATCGAAGCGGAACAAACATTTGCTAAATGTAATGTGATGTGCACTCACTGACTTATTGATGTCAACTAAAAGGAATGAAACAACTATTCACGCCGTGACATCTCATTTCGTATTGATTTTGGAATTTTTCCATTCATTTTCCATTTCCATTCCATTCGAGGGACAGAGTAAAACAAGAGAATAACGTATCGGCCAG
>JANSTV010056092.1:0-12919 GCA_027564135.1 Lestremia cinerea | reverse complement strand
GTTAAGAATTGAGCCAAAAACTCGTTGATCGCCTTGTGCTGGTCGACCACAATCTCTTCGGTTTGTTGAATTTCGGAAATAGCTGCGTGTTGGTTGAGTAAATCGTCGGACATATCGTGTTCCTGGAAGGAGATTGGGAATAATTAGCAACTGTTTGATTGAATGGAAAAACTGAGGGAAAGAGAAAGATAGAGAGATAGATGTACTTACACTAAGCGATCTCAAATGAGCATACTCATTTTCATTGGCATCGCCATTCTTGTGATGATCGTCACTTTCCATTTGTTCAACGTCGTCTGTACGGGCCTCTGGATCCTGAACCACCAGCTCCTTGACACGATTCGCATATCGCAACGTGTTCAATGTGTGCTCGCACGAATTCAATCCGGGTGAAATCATCGCAATCATGCACGTCTTGCTGTTCTCACCGATGAACGAATCACGTAATACTTGCGTCAATTTGCTGACACGGAATGGCAAATGGGCGCTCTGTTTGCCCAACGCTCGAATGCACTCTTTCAATGCTAGCAGAGATTTATTGATTTCGGCACCTTCCATGCGAGTCTGTCGATTCGCAGACGATGTATCGGCACCCCGTTCATTGCCCGCCAAATCGATGAATGAGAATTTTCCATGAATTCGCGTTGAGCCGGGCGGTCGAAGGACAATTTGAAAAACGGCATGCGATCGGGAGGAATTTGCATTTGCCGATGTCTGACCAGATGTACGAGTGCTGTTTCCATGCTGAATTATTTTTAATACTTCCTCAACGCTGTCCACCACCTTCTCGGTCAGACCGACCACTTGAATTTGTTGTTTGCCGTCTTCCAGGACGCGAAGCTTCTGTTTGTCTCCCAGCAAATCAAAGACCTGTCAAAATGCAAAACGATTAGTTTCTGTCTGAGCCATTTCAGACGATGAATCTCACCTTTCCACTGTAAATTTCAAAGAAACTGCACGACACCATGAGATTCAAATGTCGGTACTTGGGTCCATTCAAACAGGCAAACACATCATTGGCAGCCATCGCGTAGATGCCATTCTTGCAGTCTTGAACTTTGCCATTGAACTGGCCGCCCATTGTGTGTGTTTTCCCGGAGCCCGTTTGCCCGTAAGCAAAGCATGTGGCCATGCCACCCTCGAATATTGTCCGCACCAACGGTTTGGCCGTGTATTTGTAGACCATTTCATTGCTGCATGTGTCATCGAATGCATAATCGTAGCGGAATTTGTGATTCTCCAGGAACTTGGTCAAATCGACTTTGGTCTTTGGCTCGTGAACAATCAGCTGGTCTTTGCTAGGCACAGATATCACATCTAATTCTTTCTTCATCAACTCCTTTCGGCTGACGGGCCGCTTGCGGACGCATACCGTTATTTGATGATCTTCGATTGGTGCACCGTCGGCCAGAGGTCGGAATTCAATTTGATTTGTGAATTCACTGAAAGCGAAAGAGCGTTTTGTTGGTTGAAAATGAATGATTTTCGGTCGATCAATGTCACTTACCGAATCATCGCAGCCAACTCCCAGTTTGGATTTCCCGGATCCATGTTCATTAAAGCGTTCTTCTCCTCCTTCATTTCGGCCTGTCGAGCTCGACGTTTCTCTCGATTCTCCTTCAATCGTTCCACCTCTTTGACAACATACGATCGCCGTCCAGCATTGTTGGCAGCCGTGGTGATACCAACTGGTGGTGGTGCTGGTGCCGGAGCCGGTGGCAGTACCGACATCCTGCTGGTATTATTTCTGGTGGTTTTCGTTGGGATCTGTGTCAATGGTGGAATATTCTCGATGTGTTCGCCGCCGTTCTGGTTGTTCGCCGTCACCGCATTCGTCCGACCAGTTCGATGACCTGAACATGACAAAAACCACAAAAAACCGCACATTTATTATCAAAGCTCACTCAAAATTGTCGTTTCAAAAAAAGCCATTCGCCCGAAAAAAAAACGCCGACAAACTCTTGCAAACGCTTGGAATCATCCAATTGATCCAGGCCGAGAACTTTCACTGGGATTTTTCCTCGAACAAATCAACATCGATCCGAAAGCCGCGGTCGTTCATTCAAATCGAACAAGGGAAATGTTTGACTGCCGTGTCGTTAACTTCCCCCTACCACGCGGCACGACACGGTCGCCGTATTGTGCGCGCATTCACGTTATCAACCAATTGAAAAAAGTGGCTTCGTGAAATGACCATTTTCGGTCGAGCGGCGCGCACAGGAGCGACGGGTGGCGAACCAACGATTCCGTGAGCAAATCGAATGATTCTGTCGTCGCTGCCTGGCCATTTCAAGTTTTACGAAACAGGTAATTGTCGTGTCAGGGCCGATGGTTGGTTGCGTTTGACCGAGAGCGAGGATATGAAACGTTTATTTCATCCATTTTGAGTGCATTCGATGCACATTTTTGGATGAATAAAAGATCGCGCCATTTTTGGAAAAGTCGTTTTCAGACGAGTCATTACCGCGATGACGGAATTACGTTCGAACCGAATGCAAATTTGGTCGAGTTATTTCAATCTCCTGGAGGAATTCGTCCTTCGGAATTGCACTTGAATTGTACGAGGAAAACGTTCCAAAACGGGAGTCTCATCAAACACTCCACTTTGCAAAGCCCCCGAAAGAAGAAACCAAAAATGGAAAGAAAAAAAATGCTTACAAAAAAAAAAAGCTTTGTTTTCCGCCAAGCACACGAACAATTCGCACTTGAACACTTTAAGCCACGAGCCACCAACTAACCGTCCGTCGATGACAAAAGAAACTCAAGCACTGTTTGCTGTTTGAATCCAGCGGCACCGTTCATCGGCGACTGGCATCAACATTGAATCGGAGCGGTCGCCACTGGTCTGATGGAAAACCGATGAAATGCGTGCAATCGTTATTCAAACAAGCGAAGAGTGTAATTTTCATCGTTGAATGATTGGCAGGTGAGACGGTGGTGACCGTGGTAACCAGCTAACCATAAACAAATACAGCGCGTGGCGGTCGAGCGGAAAACTTTGTTCGTTTAACGCGCTTCGTGTTTTGGCGGAATCGAAGTTTCTAATTGGCAAGAGGCCCTTCGCCAACTGACTGGGCACATGGAAAATCCTCGGCAATGAGTCTGTTTCGCGAACGAGTACCGACTTTGTTCGACCATGACGCACAGTCCTGCTTGCATCGAAGCCTTTCTCAAGCGAATTCTCGTCCCGGTCAAGGTCGTGAGAACTCCACTGCAATTATACTGTGATTGTTATCGATCCGAATCACAACAATCGTCGATCGGTCGACCCGGCAATCTGAGCCGCCCTTGGTTGAATGTCAATCGGCCACGGGTGATGAATAGCTTGATGAATGGCATGGTCGCCGTCTGAAGGACGCGATAATTTGGGTCGGTTTACTGGTGCGTGGGATGGCTTGAGGGTAATTACCACTTTGTTGGATTGTTCTTTCGAATGTTTGCGACAAGGATCGCCTCCAAAATTAAACATTCAGTGAATCATGCTCGAGTGGTTGTTTTAGCGACCGGAAAGTGTGAAATGTTCATTCGACGATAATTTGACAGCTTATCAGATCTTGAATGAGTGACCATCCATCGACTGGGTAATCACCGATTCGGGCTTTATCTGATGTCGATTGTGATAATTGCTCAGACAGAAATCAGTGAAATCTCGGTTGGATGTCGCTTTGTCACGCGTTTCTCCCCGATGGCTCACTTTTGAATTCATTTCAAATGCCGACCGATTCGTGAGTGAAGGCTTTCAACGGAAGCACTACAATCACATCTGGACGGGGTTTCCGCAAATTTCAATTCAAACAGAAAACCCCGTCAAACACCCTTCGGCACGAAATGAACTCAACTCAAACCGAAAATTGTTTTTTAAAATCAAAATCTCACCATTAGAAGTATAATTGTTGTTACCTGTTCGGTTGAATCCGATATTTCCTTGTGTTGCATTCTGTAAAAAAACACCACAAAAATTCATGAATTAATAAGCGAGCATTTGAATGTTGGAGGACACATCGAGTGTATCATACAGAAATCGATAGATGCTTCGTCTTCAATTCGAATCGATCTGTGTGTGATTGAATTTGAATGTATTCTGGTGGGTGGGTGGGTGGTGATGAATGAAATGAAAAATTGCAAGACTGAAAAAGAAACTCGAAAGAAAAAAAAACGGACCAAAGAACGAAAGAAAGAGAGAGAGACAAACATTCAAAAGAATAAATTGCTGTACAAAGGCCATCTGACTGGTGGTGCTTGTGTGCGAAGAACTACGTCATTTTTGCAAGAAAGCTAACCTCAAAAATTGAAACGAAAATTTAAGAAAGCCAACAACAATATAATAGCAGCAACAACAACAACAAGACCAACAACGAAATAGAGAAAAAAAAAACACAACCAACAATAAAAACAACATCAAGAGAAAACAGTAAAGAGTTTGTAAGCCGTGATGATCAATACCGATTTAGCGGTTCCTTGTCGCATTGACAAAGTGCCACCACCGACACTAGTCGCAATGGGTTGACTACCACCGATGCCCGTAGCAGCCGCCGGTTCAATGTCCTCATCGAAATAGCAATCGTCCTCATCAACTTCGACATCGACATCCTCCTCCTCGTCCTCATCATCGGAAGATTGTGTCGGTTCCTAAGATGCGATTTCGAAATTGTTCGATGGTGGATGTGGTGAAGTTGTGGAGAAGTGTGGTGAATGAGCGCATGAGGTGAATATAATAAGATGGATTAATACCGTTGATCAAAGCAAAGGAGATAAAAAGCGAGAGAGAGAACAAAATCCTAATGAGGCAGTTGCGTCTTTGAGTGTGTAAGGCGTGTGTGGATGGCGCGACGCGATCGAAGGGCCGATGATGATCAAACTTACCGCATCGATGCAAATGAACGCTGAAAACATGATGGTCATCGAATGCCAATTGGTTGGGCGATTCGATTTTCGCAACCGATTTCGAGGATCGACGGGTGTGGAAAGACTTTCGCGATGGCGATTCACTGTCGCGGAGGGACTGAATGACATGGCAAGACATTCCCATGGAGACTTGTAAACAGTTTGTGACGCACTAGCAACGGCTCCAAGGAAACGAAGTTCACTTGGGCGAGTTCAATGAATCGTGAATTGGGTCTGCGGTCGCAGGAATCGCACAGCGATTCAAAGAGAACAATTCGCGTTTTCGACACGATTTGAATGAAGTTTTAATGAGTTTTTGCCTTTAAATCCACAATGCGCAACGTGTGGAATGAGGTGAAATCGGTGAATTGACAAGGTGGTGAATACTTACACGAGACAGGGCATTGGCTGAGGTTTGTTTGATGATTTTTGGCATCGATGCCGTCACCTCTTCTTGCTGCTGCATGCTTAAAAGCTCAGCATTCAATGTCAGTATTGCATCTAATTCCACTTCCTTGCCTTTCGTTTCATTTCGTTCGTACCATTCGACGGTTACTGAACGAGCTTCGAAGTTTATCTTTGAGACCATTGCCGAGTGTATTCGACCTGAAAGTGAATGAAATGGGGGTGGGTTAGTCATGGAATGAATGTTGACGCGAATTTATTCGTAGATTTAAATGAGTACTTCGGTGGTTGATTTGAAAATATTGTTTTGCTTTGCCAATATTTCGCGACTGATCGGTTGCATCATCGGGGCTTGAAAGGATTTTTATTCCAAAAATTTGATTGAAATACGACCAAGGCTACTTCGTCAGTTCGATAATCCTTTCATAAGTTACGCAGATTCTTTGCAAGTCACTCCTACAAACCAACCACCGAAGTACTCAAATTACAATAAAGCGGTGATTAAAAAAAAGAAAAAAAAGAAGAAATTAGTTGACGCGAATGACGTTTCAAATTCTCTCGAGACTCACTTTCATCACATCGAAGCCCCTCACTGGGCCCCTCCACCGCCGCATCAACGTCACAATTAATCTGTTTTGCGGTCACCACATTGTTGACGAACTTCTGTTCGGCACACCGGCGCGCCACCAAATCGTTCTGTGCCAGCAGAACTTTATCACAAAGTTTTGAATAATCCCGATACGCATTGATATCGTCCTTGCTCCGCCGTCGCCCATTCAAATCATTCTTAATCTTTCGTATTGCACATTTGCCCGTGTCATCGGTGTCGATTTTCGCGTGCGATACAAAGCCTCTCAGCTCGTCTTTTATCAAAAGGAAACGTTTCTTCAACCACGAAGGCATTGTCACTGGTATGTTGCTCACGCACAATTTCACAATTCAGAATGACTCGACTGTTTGCCTGCTGCCTTTCAGTCCGTCGTCGAATTGTCAGTTTGAATTCTCCGCAAAATTTATTAAAATCGACTTGTGTCTGCCGCACCCTCTCGCCTGTTTCACCGTCGCACACTCAAATGCATGGTTGTTTGATCGATAGCCCAAATGGCTGGCACTGACAAATTGCCTCTTGACAGAAAATGAATTGACAATTTGATCTTTCCGAAATTAGCTTAATTGGATTCATCCGTTTCACGCACAAAAATATCAAATTTTGCATTCGATCAACGTGTTTGCGTGGCACGCAACCCGAATTTCACAGTCTGTGGCTTCGATAAAGCGTGTTCGACAACTGAATTGGCCGTCGTCTGTCGATTGCGAATGTTTCATGCGAAGCATGCAGATCAAACCAAACCGAGAGAGGTTATCTCAATCGAACCGTCGTTTGCTAGATTACTTCGTCCAGACGCCGTTTATCGCCGTCCAGCCCAGTGCAAAAGCATTCATTTCCATCGAAATCAATCGCGCAGAATTTTTTTTTTTTTTTGCGCCCGTTGGCTCGCCGTTTTTTGCTATGTCGCCCAAGATCTGCCGAGTTGTTTTTCCTTTGGTTTTGTTTTCGTTTTTTTTTCCTCCTCTCACCATCTTTGTCGGTCACGTTGCGACCAGTGCGTTGAAGTGGCGGTCATAACTCATTGCCACGGCAAATATGATGTCCGGCATTTCAAGTGGCCCGCGGTGCGATAAATGCATCGTACGACAACGTGGTTGATTCCTAACGGTTCACCTATCGACGCGACGGTTGTCATCGTCGTCGCCGCGCCCGAAATAGGAATTATGTCAGAATGTAGGTCGTCAGCTAGCCGGCCGGTGTTATCGCTGGTCGACAATCGATTGTTCAGTGTCGGAGGTTCGACGCGGGCCTTTGTGAATGCCAGCGCTTGCATAATTGGATGCATTCGACACCGGCCGCCATCCACCCACACCGCCTTCATTCGCCTGGCGTTTATTTATGGCCTCTCGACATCATTCTTGAAAACGACTGATAAGCCTCGACTTCAATCAATGGCTCTCGCATTGTTTTCGCTGAGAATTACTCACGACGATTGGCTGCCGACGAAAAAAAAACGGTATAAACAAAAATCATACGACGCGAGATCAGAGTTGACGGACGGATTCGTAAACAAAGTGAATCGCATTCGATTCGACTGGCGTTGCTGTTCTCTCATTAGCGATGATCGATAGGCTGACGTTTCCTTTTCTCCGGATCGATGTCTGAGGGGCTTTCTGTTGTTTTGAATGAGAGAGAAAGCAGTTCCGAGAATGATTCATTGTGGCGAGCCTCTGATAAGGCTTGCATTGCGTAAGTAACGGGGCATTTTCCATTTGATAACAACCGTCGCGAGAAATCACTCAACTTTCAGCTCATTTCAATCGCAATTACACAACAGTAACCCCTCCGGCGAAAGGTCAATCAGAAGTCAATGCACAATGCAGCCGCCTCCGTCACTTGTTAAACCACACAAAATTCCACCAATTTTACATCAATCAACGCGATCAATCAGCAACGAAATTAATTGGATTCAATAGAATACCCCAGTCCAGGCGACATTCGAATGGCAATTCAATTGAACGATCTCAATTCAACTTAATTTAGCGTCGTTTCGATAGCGCACATCGCTTTGATGCGATGATCTCGCGCTGCTTGAAACACAATGCGATAACGAAACGGCGCACAGCTGATGAAAAATACAACAACAACAACACGTGAATAACGCAAATACATTAGTCGTCGTCGTTGTTGTCTGAATGCGGGACGTTTTCAATTGAAAGGCACAAATTCAAGCGGAAACTGTTTCATTGAATGGGTGCATTGACGACAATTATATTGTCAGTGGTTGCATCACGACCCAGCGTCGTCGTCATCGTCACCACGATCGTTGTCGGAAACATAATTGTTTATCGATTTTAGTTTCGTTTGAATGCGTTTTCGACGCGAAACACGAAAATTTTGTCCGCTCGAAATGAAACGACGACGACAAAATCGCTCAACGTCAAAGTGAACAATCACCGTTGGGCCAACAAAGCGGATTTCGATCGATTGAAAATTGACGGAACCAGACTGCTTTCATTTGGTAAATCCTTTGACGAGGTGATCGATTGTTAGCGTTGCATAAGAGTAGCCATTCGCTATCACTGAGCGAGACGTGACCTGGCTGGTCCGGACGCGGTCTATTCTTCTTTGAATCCGCCGACTGTTCCGTTATTCCGCAACTCAGCGAGGAATGTTGCAACGCCCAAACGATGTGAAGAGTGTCAGATTCAACAAGCGCTTGAAGCAATTAACATACGCTTATTTGAAATGATTCCGCAAAATAAAAGGCGAAAGAAAAGCAAACAGCTTTAAATGCGGTCATTTCGCCAAAAAACAAGAGACGCTTTGTCTCATCGACGAGATTCACAAACAAACATTATTGGCGTGACGTTTCGAACAGTTGAAGTGGAAAAGCAAACAAAGGAAATGCTAAACTCCCAAAACCGGACCCCATCGAAAGTGACATCGATGCGCAATCAATTTTGCGTTAGTCACGCGGCTGCAACGCCGAAGGTCGGTACCCTCGAATGCATGGCACGATTCAGCGCCTGAAATTATGTGACAAATTGTCTTGAGACGCTCGCAAGTCGTCGATCTGGTTGTTATTGCGAGCAAAGTGTTTCGTGTGTGTGTGTGTGTTTGTGTGTGTGTCTGTGTGTGTTTGTGTGTGTGAGCGCGTGTGTGTAAGTCATCGAAACTTTCTGTGAATCAGTGAGCGTTGTGAGTCATTCGCCTGCTGGGATATGCCGCAATCGTTGGAAACAATGCAAAGAAACCGAAAATGACGACAATGCTTACGGCGACGACGAAACAACGACGACACCAACAACTCGAAATGCTGTTGATTTTGCGCGCTGGCGAAAAATTGTGCACGAGAACAAAACAAGTCTTGAAATTGAGCATTTTTTTTCTCTCGAAACCATTGCATTAGTCCGCTATCACGCTGGCTGACTGACTGGGCCGGATCCGTTTCGTAGGTGAACCAATTCGCATGCATTGTGCGCACAGTGGTTGCATGCGTGTACGATGCAAACCAGTAAACGTTTCATTTTGCAATTTGCAACGATTGACTGTCATCTTGCTTTCGTTGATTTTCCCGTCAGCGGTCGGCGTTGAAGCTGGAATATTCGATCTGAGAACCGGTTCATTCCGTCGGAATAATAATTTATGAGTCTGCGGTTCGTGCCGCTGAAAGCGAAACTGTTTTCGAGTTCACGAGGATCATTTCCGTGTCCATGCGAACGACCCTGCCATTCGGTCGATGCGCAGCGCACGTTTTGCGCAATCAAAAATTCAACGCACGTAAAAACGATGTCAATCGAAACGGTGCGAATGGAACGATTGCCGAGTGTTATTTAAGCGATAATGACTGGCCTCGTTGGCGATGCGACAAGCGCCGTATGCCACTACTGCAAGCTGATTCATGATTCGAAAAAAACGGCAATTACGTAATTTCGATTCGGAATTTTTCGATCAATTCGGGTTTATCACGGAGTCGATTAGTTGCAAGTTTTGGGAATCAAACGATGATTTGGTTGATTTGAAGAATTTATCGGGCAGTCTGTTGCTGGGAAAAAACTGACATTTCGCCCGCGAATCGACCGTTAGATGAATCCAATCGTTGCTTTTCACTCTTTCGATCGTTTGGAAGCCATCAAAAGGCATTCATGCAAATTGTGTCCGAACATTTTTTTTTTCTCGACCGAAACATCGTTGACCGACCGAAAAACTTATCGGAATTCCGAATTGTCGATGAAAAATCGCGTACGCGTGAATGCTCCGCCGTTGATTTGGGCAAAACCAAGAGAAGAAAAACGAAACAGAAAATCGTCAGTCGGTCATGGTCTGGTACGAGAGAGAGAAAAAATGGTCGAAAATTCATGAATTGAAATTGGTATTTTGTTCGGTTGTCCATTCGAAAGTGTAATTAAATTGATTCGTTTTGTAGTGGCCAGCGACCCGGGGCCGAACCGGGGCGGTGAAAGATGGCGAGGCCAAGAGACGTTGAGAACCATGACGATGCCGTCGATCGAGTGTTGCACGTTGATCGACACACCGAAACGGCTCGTTACAGGTGCTTCCATCCGTTCTGACTGTGCGAATGACTCACGACTTGACACGTACTCGAGCCGATGCAGCACCAAATCGACACAAACTTGGGCGCGAAGTCACCGCACCAAGGTGATCGTCTGTCATGCGGTGAGGTTGTGTGACGAGTCGACCGAACCGACGGATTTGGAACAACTCCGTTTGTCGGTCAGAAGCGAAAGGTCAAGGCTGACTCCCGCCTCGATCAAAATTCCATCCAACTCAGCTCGGCGTTCGCATCGACGAAATCAATATCGACAAAATGAACGCACACATTTTAACGCGCATTCAAGCAAACGTCCAAAAGAAAAAAATCGAACGAAAAATTAAATGAAGAATTAATCGTCCAACTCGAAATGAGACAAAAAGCGCGAACCGAGATCCGTGGAATAATACACCATGTGCATGGGCGTCTGATGGCCATTTATGGATGCGATCACGGTTTTCTCGACCCGTGTGCACGACGGACTCGAGCACACAATCGATGACGGCAACGACAACAAGTTGCTGTTGTTGAAATTCTGCCATTTTTTTTTCTTCCATTTTTTTGTGTCGTTCGCTTCATTTCGATGTGTCGCTCATTGTGGTTTGCGATCACCAGACAATTGCTCGAGGCCACTTGAATGCGAAGCGCAATTATTTTTTCTGATCTGAAATTATCTCATCGATTTTGGACAATCGAAATCAAACACCGTGCTCTCGATTCACCTCGGATGGCGTGAAATCATTTGTCATTCAGGATTTACGACACGTTGACGGTGTGTTTTGCGATTGTTTGATGGAGGCTGCCGGGAGCCCGGTCCGAAAAAGCCCGTCACCTTTAGGCGAATGTCATTTCTTCGGTCTAACCGTACTTGGATTCGTCAATCATTGCATCCGCGGTGTGGCGACGATTAAAAAGCAGTTAATCGTGTATCACCTGTACCGATTCGCGTATCATTAACGCATTAGATGCCAGCATGCATGCGTGAATCTATCGCAGTGTGTGTGTATGTCTGTGTGTGCGTCAATACCGTAATTGTGTAGTTCGATCAACATAAGGCATAATTTACAACATCTCGCATCATAAACACCATTGCGATCGTTGTTGTTGTCGTCGTCGTCGCCGTCACCACAATTCCATGCCGACCTACGCACCATCCAACAACCATCCAGTCGCTGGCAAGCGAACCAATGGCTTTGTTGTTACTCAACGCGAAACTCGCAAAAAAATTTTGTTCAAAACAAAAAAAAAAAAACAAAAACTTTCAATTCTACAAATGTTTTCAAATGGATATCCCCTCCGTGCCTGTCTCCCTCGTGCTCCTTCCGCCGCCCAATGATGGCCTCTTGACAATTCACTGAATGAAAATCACGCTTCTCGTGGAAACTCCAGCAAATGGATCGAACACAATGTATGCATTGACACAGAAATTGATAGACAGGGGCGAAATTAGATCATCGTGTCGACTAAATTTAGTCGAAATTTGCATGTTTGAATTAACGATTTTTCCACTCAGCAAGTCAAACGGTATGAATGACAGAGACAGCAACGTGAAGAAACGAATTTCATCGAGGAATTGGGGTGAGTGGTTGCCGGCAGTAACAGAACCGCAATCGATGCAACGTTGCTTCGATGTTGAGACACAAAACACGAAGAAAGCAAAACGATGAAAAAAACAACCAAACAGCGGTGCTTCCGCATGTCACCGCGATATGAGTAATCTCACATGGCACCCAATTAGGTGGAATTGTGATTGCATCGAAAATGGCTATTGACATTGGAATGAGTAATGTTGCGATAGCCGAATGCCATTCGCATCGAAACGGGCAAACAGCAGCAGGTCACCGTTTAGGAAATGCAAGCGTGCACGAAATGACAATGGAATCGCGACCGAGTGACATTTTCCACTGGAATCTCTTCCGTTGGACCCCCAACCCCCCTTCTGAACGTCCGTCGCTGGTTTGGCAACTGTAAATCGTGATTGATGTCGGTGGCTGTGTGCGCAAGTGTGCGTGTGTGTATGTTTGCTGGCATTTGTTAGGGGCCCACGCAAGTTGTGCAAGGGCCACCGTATGTTGGCCGCGTTGGTGAAACACGGTCGTCGACAAATCTGCCATTTGGCGTTGAATAACATCGACAAAGTCGTCCCGAAAACACACATCAACAACTTGGTGAATTCGGTGGCTTCGTAACCCCCAAAAAAAAAAATAATACTCAAAAACGCTGAAATAAAAAATGAATCGCCATGGCGTTCTGTGACACTCACCATCGGTCCGTTTGATATTGACGCTCGTTCCGACTTTAATCATGCTATCCATTTTGGCTGGGAGTTGATTTCGGACGTATTTTTGGTTGAATTTTCTTTTGTTCGTTCCGTTGATTTGTTGATGTGAATCTGATTTTGTGGCTCAGCGTAGATGTGTGTGTGTATGCGTGTGTGTGTATTAGTTACTCTGTTATTGTTCACCTCACGAATACTGGAAACGATACAGAACGCATATGAATGAATTCTCGATTCTAATTTTCCC